>KK113701.1:219987-261032 GCA_000611955.2 Stegodyphus mimosarum
CTCGTCGAGCGTGCTGACCACTACACTACGAAGGTATGCGAAGAAGGCGGGAGAAATACCTTATATGCTTCCCCTTTAAATGACGACTGGGGTTAAGGGCCCCAATCGCCAAATCGTGGTGAGGGAGAATCATCATCCACCACCTTTTAGTCCCGGTAACAATTGTAGAGACATTAGATGTTTTTGAAGCAGGAACATGGGAAAAGGAGCAACGCCTTCGCCGGGAGTCGAACCACTGACCTCTCGGTTACGCAACGAGCGTGCTGACCACTACACCACGAAGGCATGCGAAGAAGGCGGGAGAAATACCTTATGCCTGAACGAGCATTTCTGTGGAAAATTCCAGAACTCTGAACTGTTTTTATTTGATAAAATAAATTTTATTTACTTATCATCGCACCTGTGTGCATTCAATCTTTTACGAACCCGTACGTACGCAACAATTCATTTTGCAGCCTTCTTTCATACCATCTAATTTGCATCCGTAATACCCATGATAGCATTATTTTCAATGCCCCTTTTAAATGGGTCTAATTTGCAGTTCCATGCTTTCATTATTAACATAGTATAAACTTGGATCAGGAAAAAGTAAATGAATTTCCGGACACTCTGAAAAGTAGTATAGACCACATCCTACTCTACATCACACTACAAAGTAGTACAGACCACATTCTACTCTATCATCACACTACAAAGTAGTATAGACCGCTTCCTAATCACGCACTGTATCACCTACGGAACACAGTACTTAGAAATAAGCAGAATAAACTGCATACTGTTGTCATCAGCATAGACATTCAAGGTGCCTTCGATTCGTTGTGGTGGCATGATGTTTTTAAATGTCTCAAAGTTATCGATTGTCCCCAAACTTTATTTGATTTGATCTACAGCTACCTGAGTGAAAGACGAATTCAAGCTACAACGGACGGAGGCGTCCACAAGCAAAAGGTGACGGAAGGCTGCCCGCAGGGCTCTTGCCTAGGTCCACTTCTGTGGAACCTGGTAGCAGACACTGCGCTCAACCTTTTTGATGATGATGAAACATCAGAAATAATAGCGTATGCTGACGACTTCTTGCTAATTTCAAACGGTCACAGCCGTAAAAGTTACGAGGTAAATTCCCAATAGTCCGCTGGGCCAGTGAACATAAGCTCACAATTTCAAGAACAAAAACAAAAGGAATGCTGATTAGCCCGGAAAAAAGGCACGAGCGTACCCCGTGTGTAAACCTTCATGGCAGAAACATACAATTCGTGAGACATTTTCGCTACTTGGGTGTGATTATAGACGACAGATTCTCCTGGCTCCCTCACATCAAGGATCTTAAAGAAAGGCTGCATAAATTGTCTAATATAATGCGGAGAACAGTTGCTACTAGCTGTGGTGTCGCCTCACAGATGCTCAAAATATGGTATGCCACAGTCGCTGAGCGCATAGCTCTTCATGGCGTTTCCATATGGGGCGTCAATGTCACGATTAAAATGCAACATGCATTGAACTCCGCGCAAAGACCATTTCTTCTGGGCATCTGCAGAGAATTCCGTACCTCTCCTACCACTGCATTAAATGTATTGGCTGGGCTACCGCCCCTGCACTTGATAGTACAGAGCGAGAGTGTTGCGGTGAGAGTGATCAGACTAAAACAAGACATTACTATTTGGAGTAAGACATATGTATCCTCGGACTACGAGAATCACATTGCCCACTCTCCTTACCACCCTGCAGACTTCGACAAACATGTCTTCTAACGTGCCTAACTAAATTATTCGAAAGAATAATCAACAGACATTTCATCGGTCAACTTGAAAAATTCAAAATTATTGCATCATTGCAAAATCATGTTATTTCAGAAAAAGTCCGATTTTGTGTCAAAATACCTATGTTAGAACAATGCTATATATAAATCTAATATATATCTTAAGTCGCGCTTTTGAGAGATGGGAAACGCAAGTTAAATTTTGACAATCGGTCCAGTAGAACTGCAGATATAGAACTGTTCCTTCCCCTCCCCCCCTTTTTTTTTTTTTTTTTTTTTTTATTTTTTTTTTTTTTTTGCAAGGCGTACGTTATGTTTGCAAAACGGCAGATGCAGTTCTCATATCCATCTCTTCATTTCCATGGGAAAAATCTAGAGTACATGTCAAGAGGAAAAGAAAAATTTGTGTAACATAAATCCGACCACTTTAACTATTGCTTTCCCAGCTTGAACTGCAGCCTGTAAAATGAACAATAAAATGACTGATACGTTGCAAAACAAATCGAGAACAGAAAATTGCCATTTCTTACTACTGATCTCTGATCTGAAATTTTCAAAAAAATTAAAATATTTGTATTATAATGAATATCGTAGTTTATAATTTGACTATTGAAGTCTTCAGCGTAAGCGGACAAAAAGCTTCCACAATAGTAGTTGGTGAAATTAGAATCAAGTTGGCCATAGTGTATTTAAGAATTCTCTTTTCATCATTTATTTGAGCTATGTCAAGTCTTAATTATACATATTTCAAGAGTGTAAATATATTTACATGTTTATACCTTTTATTGAAGAAGAATTTCGCTACATTTTCAAACCAGTATTTTGTGTTTCGTTTATTCAGTTCTGTACGTGTATATATTTCAAATTTTACGTACGTTACTTCTAGATCAAGCTCTCAAAATAACAAACTAATAATTGTTATATTATAGAGTCATTAGGTTATATCGAAGCAAGCACGAGAAAAATGTGAAATGGCCTTGCTGGGATTCGAGCTTCGGACCCCTTAATTACTTGTCAAATGTATTTCCAGTTACACCACGAAGGCTTGTGGAAAGGAGGGACTAAATATACCTCCTAAAGTTTTTACGAATAGCTATTATACTTTCAAATATTTAGCAAAGTTTTTTTAAAGAATCTTCGGTGCTCTTATGTTCTTTTGAAAACAAAAGAATACTTTTCCTGAAGTAATTTCATGCTTTCAAAACAATTATTAAACAAGTAGTAAAATGGCTTGATTATGAAACTTAAGTAACAGCTAAATGTGATATTCTTTCTGAATTATTATTATAAATTTTCAAGTAGGTATATTTATATGAATTCTCGGTAATTCAGTACATCCATGAAAATAAATGTAAACATCATATAGGTAATTTTTAATCATTTGTAAACTGCTTCCAACATTACGCTTGTATAATATGATTAATTTGTCTTAATTTTAGGTCATTTTAATGATATCAAAAATTTTCGTACTCGTCAGGAAATAGTCTGCAATGTTTTAACTATGTAACTGCAACAACAACAACAAAAAAAAAGTCTATTATCAGAAACGAAAGAAAAGAAGCACCAAATGTATGCTTGTGTGCTTTCTTTTCATTTGCGATAAACTTTATTGTTAAGATCTATATTTTGCTTCAACGCAAAATTCGTTTTTTAAATTTAATTGGCATTTTATTTGAAATAATTTGCATTGTATTTTTAGAGAAAATATTCACAGGTTATTCCTAATGCGCATTACTCAATATTTATAGCTTTAAAGGATTATTGACAAGTTAACCAGTTTCAGGAAGAGCAGCGTTTTGGAAGTTAAGTAAGAATCGTGGTCATTCCCGTTGTGTGATTCAGAGCTGAGGTAACTGTTAATATGCCACCTGTTTCAATATATCTGGCAATAAAACAAAATTTTGCACGTGGAAAGATAGCGTAAAACGTTGAAGCTTGAATAACATATCCTTCAGTTTTTGATGTTGTTTGAATATCCTTTTCAGAGAATGTTTAACACGTTGTCCTTTCGTATAAAGCGAATGTTTTTATACTACTGTCAAAAATTTATAATTTTGATTAATTTGCCATAGGATGTTTTTTCTCAGACTATGAGAGAAAAGGAAATCTTTCTGTTCTATAACAGTTAATGCTCGGAACATAAATGCTTTGCAGCATCCTTATGTTCATTTTGACCTTGAGGTAGTTAAATAATACATAAAAGGCATCACTGAGACATACTTAGCCCCTTCGAACGAGGAGGAAAAAAACTTCAATTATTATTAACAATTGCGTGTTTTTTATACTTCCTTATTTGAGGAACATGGCAGCTGCGTACTATTCTTATGCCACTGTACAAAGTATTCTTTATGGAATTCAACGCTATATTGACCGCATTGATGCCTAAAGTCTGTTTTGAACACGGCACTCTTTTTTTTTTTTTTTTTTTGCTTCTCTTTATACTAAGACGTAATAAATCTCAAACGTGCAAAAGGAGTTTTCAGTTAAACTCATGCAAGAAAAATAAATTTGGCGTCGACACCACGTGACTTTATTGCCTCCTGTTAAATTATATATTTTTTTTGCATTTCGTTTAAACTTATTTCCTCGAATTATACTAACTTAATTAACCGATCAAGACAAGCTGAAAACGAAATCAAAAGTTCCAAATTTTAAAATTAAGTATGTGGTAAATTTTTGTCTGACCGGAGACAAACGTCTTGTATTTTTATTTTTTCATAACGAGTTTGAAAACTTTCCCAACTATAAGTATAGATATAAGGTATTTCTCTCGCCTTCTTCGCATGCCTTCATGGTGTAGTGGTCAGCACGCTCGACGCGTATTCGAGAGATCCGTGTTTCGAGTCCCGGCGAGGGCATTGCTCCTTTTTCATGACTCCTGCTTCAAAAAAATCCTAATGACTCTACATAGGAACCGGCAGACCACATTAAAAATTATAGTTCGTTATTTGTACAAAATTACTTTTTTTAATATGATATTGTTGAAATAGGAAAATTTTATCATTTAAAACATTTCTGTAATTGAAAATGACCAATGACTACGGCCAATGATTTCGAAAATAACAGTCGGGTAAAACTTTTAAGACGGGTAAGGAAGTTGGTATATATAAAGGTTTCAACCAATAGTAATTTAGTAGCTTAACTATTACGAATCAAGATAACGCACACCTAAAATAACTCAAAATTCTACTTTCATTTTAGAAACCCAAATTTTATTTTAGAAAACATCGCATTTCGCTATCTGCACCTGTTGCTTCGTTTGTCTTCAAAACCGTTCTTCCCGCCACTCTGAGATATTATTTAAGATTTTTGAAAAATTAGTTAGTAGCGGTGTGAATATCAAAGTGGCATGAAGAATGAAACGTGTATTCGGCAGTCATTAATTATCCAAGTTTGATGTTTTAAACAATTACAGACTTGGAAAATTTCTATTTGAACTACTAAGCAGAGGATGATTAATTGTTTTTATTTGTTTCTCCTATTGCATTGTTTGATACTTTAATACCTTTTTCGCATTTCCCATTTGCCAAAAACATTTTTTCGGCTTTAATAATAACATAAAATAATTTAAAATAATATGCATCCTCACTCCCTTTGCCTAGTGGCACTTTTAATTTCCTAAAGTAATTTTTACCTAGATTAAGATAATCTTTCTTAATTATTAAAAATAGCTCAGAATTACTTATATGTATTTATATACACATAAACACACACACACACATAGATTCCTTTTACATTCCTTACTTTGTGTGATATTCTAATACGTAGAAGAAAACTACGTACTTTAACCTTCGACAGTCATCATGGCTGAGAGTAAAGGCATGCAGACAAAGCTAATATACATAAAATATAAAATATCTAATTTATCTTTTAAATAATAAAATTAATAATAGCATTTTAACAACTCCCATCTTTCATTCTTAAAATAACAGAGCAATAATTTTTCTAACTAAACTCTCTGCAGTTCTGATGCGCACTTATCGATGAAATCTAAACCCAATATCTGGACAATAATCTATCATGTGATATGAAATGGAATTCGGTATAAAAAGGGTAATTACGTCGCAACTCCTCAAATTCGGGCATTGTTTAAGAAGATATTAAGTTGTATAAAATTGTGGAGTGCATAGCGCACTCATAGTGATAATGTGCATTATTAAGGAATAAAATTATATGTGGAATTTACAGTTATATATCTCTTCAAGTGTCATCTTTCTAATTACGCGGTAAAGTCTCTTCAAATTATAATGCACAGAACCATCGTCAATCAGTTACAACTTACTTTCACCGAGTCATCTTATTACAACAATTGCCATCTGGTTACATATATATATATATATATACTTTTAATTAGCAAGTAAGAATGTAGAAGCTATGGTACATTCGAAACCTCTAAAATCCTATTTGTAAAAGCACAGTAGTGCCAAAAAATTATCAAACAGAATCAAAATACCATTATTAATAAAAATACCATTATTAATAAAACATGACTTAAAAATAATAAATTGAGACTAAGAATTGAATATTTATAAAATGTGGGAAAAGTACAAGTTGTGAGAAAAAGTATAAGTTGAGATCTGAGATATAAAGTCCAATTGTTCAAAGAAATTATATTTAAAATTTGTGGGAACAATTTTGGAAGATCTAGCATTATCCAATTATAATGTAAACTTTTAAAATCGTAATTATTAATAAATTTCATTATGAGTTTAAGAATTTGTGCAAATTTATGGTTGATATCTTTTAAGTAACTTTTTGTGCTGTTGGCAATAAATCTAAATTTAATTGGTGTTTTGTGGAATTTGGGAAGTGCATACAGATTAGTAAATCTATTATTAATTTTATCAGGACGTATGTTCAGTCTTTTATGTAAAGGATTAAACTTTTTTAAAAGAATTTTGGAACCTGTCTGGACCTGTTGATAGGTGCTAGAACTATTTAATTCTTGTAGCAAAAGTTCAAAATAAAAGTTTTTTCATAAAATACTGAAGTTATTGCTAGCTTTATCAATTTTTGTAATTATGAAATTTTCTTGTGGATTTTTAATTTGAGAGATAAGATGCTTTTTATTGTGTAAAGGAGAAAATGGGGAAGTTTAAACAAAGTATGTTCAAATGTTTGACAAATTGCTGTTTTCCATTCTAAAAATGTCGTTGTAGGCAGGCCTGTACGATTGCTGATAACTATGATGAATTTATTGATATCATTGTGAAATTGTTTTAAACAAAAGTATTTATTCATTGAAAAAGTAGGACGAAACTTGGTCCCTAATTGCATGACTTACCGTAGTTGAAGATCCTGTATAATGCTCAAATCGCCAGTTATAATGTGCTTGTGATATTGATCAATAAAGTTATTAAATTCTGGCCGAACACAAATACATATGCTGTTGGAACTAACTTCATGGGGATTAATGACTAAAGAACCTATGGTTTTTTCGTATTTCAAACACGGTGTAATAAGCAAGTTGGAATTCGGTAATAAAAATTGATATTTTTTGAAAATACTAGATATTTTAAGTTAATCATATAATGGATGTTTGAATTGTATTTTACAGTAGATTTTATGAAAAACGTTACTATGGCTAAGTTTAAAGTTGCAAAAATTGATGATTAAATCTTTGATAATTTCTGGTCCTTCAAATTGCTTTTGAACTTTGTTAAGAAGTTTCCATAAAATAGGATTTTTAAGATTATGCATTAAATTGATAATCTGTTTAACAAAAGATTCATGTGGAAGGAAGTTAGTAATTTTATATAAAATTTTATCTAAATCTTGAGCTGAAAAAATTTTTTAATTTTATTTCCTCCTCTTTTTCCTCTGGAAGTTGGTTGGCAAAAAAATTTTAATTGCCTATAGATGGAATTTTCCTTGCGTTTGCTGGTGGTATTTCTTAAATTTGAGTTCAGTCCATATGGATAAAGTGTTCTTTTTTGAAGTATGAAAATAGATTCTCTAAATAATCTTAATTTATTGTCTGGTATAATATCTAAGATACTGATTTCAATATCTTCAAAGCTATGTATTTGGAAATGTTCAAGAATAGCTGTGTTATGTTGATCAATAGCTGCAGTTTTATTTTTATTCTTAAATTTTTTTAAAATGCTATCTACGGTTGTTAACTCTTAAGTTAAGGTAATTTCTAGTCTGACCTATGTATTGCATAGAACAAGTTTTACATGAAATTTGGTAGATACAATTGAAAGTTTTTCAAAGTGTTTGTTGTTTAAGAATTTTTGTGGGTGGAAGCGTGGCATTTAACCTACAACATTTTCAAAGCAAATTGCTTCATTCAATAATATTAATGTGTTTCAGTTGAGCAAGATAATAAAGTAAAGAGGGAGCTAGCCTGCTTTACAGTGTATTTATAGGAAGACTATCCTAAGCATAAAGGATTTAAAAGAATCGAATGCCCTATCAGCTTAAACAGCAACTCTTCTTTAAAAATTGAAGAACAACTTTCGCGCTTATAGCTGCAATAAGTATAGAATAATTTTCTTTAGTTAGTTAAAACTTGAACGATAGTGTTTCAAGGTTTTAAAACCTGCGCATCTAGCTGCAAATGTTTTATTACACTTTTAATTAGCAAGTAAGAATGTAGAAGCTATGATACATTCGAAACCTCTAAAATCCTATTTGTAAAAGCACAGTAGTGCCAAAAAATTACATTATCAAATAGAATCAAAATGCCATTATTAATAAAACATGACTTAGAAGAAAAAATACTAAATTGAGACTAAGAATTGAATATTTATAAAATGTGGGAAAAGTACAAGTTGTAAGAAAAAGTTGCAAGAAAATGGGAGAAAAAACACAATTATGTACAAAAAGATCAAAATGGCAATATTCCATTGAGTATAACAGTATCGTCAAGGTAAAAGTGCAATGTAATTCTCACTGAAATATTACCTCCACGCGTTTCAACAAACGACCAATTGAGATAATTAACACGGAAAATTATTTAATGATACTTATCAAATTATTTAATGCTTATCGATATCGTCTCAATTGGGCGTTCCTTTTCCCTACGCGTGGAAGAAAAGACAGACGAAAAAGTAATATACAAAATATATATATATATATATATATGGTATTTGCAGTCGATGGGCATTGAAAATGATGAAGCTTAGCAATCTGAGTCCGGGTGTTGTAGATGCGAGTGGAAGGCAGAGAAGAAGTTCACTTTAAAAAACTCCACATCTTTATTCAATTAAAATGGCAGCTCATTTTCTTTAGACGAAGATCACATATCCATTAATGATTTAAATAGTAATAATATTAAATTTAGAACCTCGACGTCATAAATATTTTTAAGAAAAGGAAGATGAAGAGATAGAGCATAGAGTTCCTATAGAGGCAATGGCAGAGAGATTGATTTATTTTAATACTGTTGAAGATTTTAAGGAGAAAGATTGATGAAAATATTTTTAATACTATGAAAGGTTATTTTAAAGAGAAAAATCTCTCTTGCGAACATTATGTCTGTTGCCACAGAGCTCTTGCAATGGTGGGTCATCGCCCTTTTGAAGAAAGAGGTACCAAGTATTTTACTTGTTCACTGCGTGATTCATAGGCAGCATTTAAAAGCAAAAAGCCTCAGCGACTGTTTGCATCAGTTGTTACAATATGTCCTCTCTGCTGTAAACAAAATTCGCAGTAATTCTCTCAACGATCAATTATTCGGGCAGCTGTATAAGGACAATGATGAAGTATTCAATCGCTTGCTTTTACAGACCGAGGTTCGATGGCTCTCCAAAGGCGCTTGCTTCCTGCGCCTGCCTCAGGATTGTTCTGGCATCTTACTTGAGTTCCTCGAAGAGGAATATGTAGCTTTGAAAGACAGATTGCTACAATTTAAGATTGATGTTGTTAACATAACTGATTTATTCTCAAAACTCATGTGAATTAATTTGCAGCTTCAAATGTGAAGAGCTCAGTTTGATCATAATAAAATCTGTTATTTCTGCCTTCCTAAAGAAACTCACTTCGCGAAAGCATAATTTTGGTCGCAACGAATTCAGACAGTTTCCGATCTTGTCAGATCAGCATAACAGAAGCGAAATCCCGTTCGATGAAACGCAAGTTTACTGTCAATACCTTGAGTCTTTGAGCAAGGACATTTCTGAGCGTTTTGAGGATATTTTGTCCCTGAAAGTCCCTCAATGAATCATAAACCCATTTATGAATATTGAGAAAGTATAGGTTTAGATTCAAGAGGAACTAGTCGAACTTTCAACTGATGAAACTTTACAAGACAGCTTCCAGAATGGTAATCGTCTCACAGAATTTTGGCTTCAAAGTAGCATCAGTCACCTCTACCCAGGATTGTGGACTATCGTCATAAAATTTTTAATTGCTTTCCCTTCCTCCTACCTTATCGAACGAGAATTCAGTGCTGTGACTGATCTAATTACAAAAATGAGAAGTCGACTCCAAATCGTAGAAACAGGGGACTTGCGCCTTCATCTCTCTAAAACATATTGAACCAAATGTTCAGAAACTAGCTTTGAAACATCAAGCACAAACATCCCACTGATCAAACTTGATTTTTTTCATAGATATTACTCGTTTAGTGTATTTTTTGCTATTCTTTTTTTTACTGTTTTATACGGAGTAAAATCGAAGTACTGTATTCGCGAAAAATTTCGGGTATCATATTTCAACGAAAATGGCATTTTGACCGCTATCGAATGCAATTTAACCATGTTTTTGCATGACATCTCTACGTAAGGACAGAGTGAAAGACTCCTTTTCCGTAAAAAAATTATAGAACTAATTTAAAATGGGTTATGAAGAGATTTTTTTCGTGGTGTCTAGATGCGTAGGTATGTATGTACGTTTCTCACATAACTCAAAAAAGAGTAGCCTCAGAACATTGAAATTTTGTATATAGGACTGCTATAACATATAGGTGTGCACCTCCCTTTTTGGTTGCAATCGGCTGCACCAAAAATATATAAATATATATATATACTTTTGGTGCATATATACCCACTCTGTTACTCGTCTCAGTGAGCTCAGTTTCTTTATTCTTATATGTTTGTAAATTGTGCATTTTTTGCTTTAAAAATGATTGAATTACATTTTTTATCTTCCGGTTAAGGTTTTTATGCCTTTAGTTAACGTGCATGTTATAGTTGTAGAATTATCAACAATTTAAAAGTTGTTTAATTGCGGCTAAGCCTCACTTTTTTACCATAGCAGCCATATTTGTTCACATTTGAAACTTAGCAGAATAGTGGATTTCTTGCCAATCTACAGAAATTAAGCTTCGCAACAACAAAGTAACGCCTTCTTTTATTATTGCGAATTAAATTTTGCTTAATCCATTCTGGAATTATCATTTAAGTTATTAAATTTTATCCTATATATTGACTCCGCATAGCATCGACAACAAATTAAGTCAGTTTCTAGGCCTTTCAGTGCCTTTTTGCCGAGTGAGACCAAAAGTAAACTTTTAGTTTTCTGCCGGAAAATCTGCCTTCTTGCCCGCTGGTTGAATTGCTTGTTTTGAGGTAGAAACTGTAATTTTAATTGTAAAAAGAAAATTTTTTTTTAATTGTTTTAACTGTATTCGGTGTTTTATGTTTTTCTATAGCTTTCAATTTTTAATATACATATTTTGTGTTTTTGCCTTGTTGCGAAGTGAGAACTGAATTAATTGAATGAGAAATATATCTAATGAAATTCGAGGAAATAAGTTTAAATAAAAGACAGGAAAAAATTAGTATAATTTAATATTCCGTACAAAGAAGTCATGTGGCGTACACATCAGATTTTTTTATTCTTATATGTTTAATATTGTGTATGTGCTAGGTTTAATGAATTCCATTGCTTTTGCAAATATAAAAATAAACGAACGAATTCATTTTACATTATGGGAAAAATTGTTTCGGTTTACGAATATTCGGTTTACTGCACCCGCTATGATGTGCGATCCGTAATAAGATTGCCATATTAAAATTGATAGTTAATATAAATAGATAAATTACCATATTAAAACTGAGAGTTAATATAAATAGATAAACTGCCATATTAAAATTGAGAGTTAATATAAATAGATAAATTGCCATATTAAAATTGAGAGTTAATATAAATAGATAAATTGCCATATTAAAATTGAGAGTTAATATAAATAGATAAATTGCCATATTAAAACTGAGAGTTAATATAAATAGATAAACTGCCATATTAAAATTGAGAGTTAATATAAACAGATAAATTGCCATATTAAAATTGATAGTTAATATAAATAGATAAATTGCCATATTAAAACTGAGAGTTAATATAAATAGATAAATTGCCATATTAAAACTGAGAGTTAATATAAATAGATAATCTGCCGTATTAAAATTGAGAGTTAATATAAATAGATAAATTGCCATATTAAAATTGAGAGTTAAAGGACTATTAAAAATTAAGACCAGAATTTACATGTTTTTTATCTTACATATATATATTTATGAGGCTCGGTGACGCAGTGATTAGTGCCTCGCGCAGTATATGTATACGTAGAGTCTAAACTGCCTTAACATAGTGGCATCAGATCTTGAGTTGAATATGCTGTCGATTCTATATTTCAGCTTAGAATACTGCTGAGTCAAAGGATTGAAAAGGAAAGTACAGAGAGATAAGGTTCAGCGACGATAGCTCGTGTTTACATATTTTCTAATCAGATAATGGTACTTCCGAGTGATCACATAAACCACAAAACGCTTAAATATATTTTTATTATTTTTATTTATTTCCTACATTAATACTAGTGCGTAAAATGTTTGCTTATCTCTGATATGGATCCTTCAACGCCTAACTAACAGAATTAAAAAGACATAAGCCTTTTTTATTGAATCTGTTAAGGAAGGCTAGCAGGGTAGAACGAGAAATATTTATTGGAGAAGATGTCCTCGAATAAGATAAGATGAAATGAGAGCTCATTTGTATGTACGGAATTAGTAAGCAGAAGTGTTTTTCTGCATGAGAGGATTTTTTTATCATATACTATGCCCAGATTATCATCACCTTAAGGTTTTCAAAGGTCCAAAAGCTCTGTCCAATAGCTCTTTTAATTACTTTATAAAATCATCCGAATGACTCGCATATTATCCCTAATAGTTTATAAGATTCGAAAGAAAAAGTAAATAAAAAAAGATCTCAAATTGTTCAGATTTTACATTACGCCCAAAAGGGCGTTTTTTTTTAACGTTCTGTGTGTTACCTTTATTTATTAAATATCCTGTTCTTCGCAGTTAAAGCATGAAATTCAGTTCAACAGCAATATCGCGAAAGAACTTTTAAATGAGAATATCTTTAGAATTTCCGATACAGTCTCGCGCGCTGGAGATAGAAATGATTTTTTTTTTCGTACAGCGTTGATATTGCTCGCTTTGAAATCGTTGAGTTTGTTAATCAAAAATTCGTTAACGTTTTACAAAATATGAAATCGATAATAAAACAAATTCCAAATTTGGATTTCCAAATGCCCATATTCGTAGTAGGATTACGTCATTCAAAATTTGGTGGTTCTAGGTACCGTTGTTTTATCACAATGCGAGAAACATACATGCATTTATGCAGATTCTTCATTATTTAATTTCTTCAAATATAATTACAGGGCTCAAATATTTGGTGGCAACAATTTGAAAAGTGAATCAACGCAAAATGCCAAAACGAAATTAATAGTCCTTCTGGGCAAATTGCCACTTTGAACTAAAACTGTACTTAACATCTACGCACTGATTATTATTCCTTTTTATTCAGAAAAACGTAATGTTACTGTAAGGCGACTTTGTATTATAGAGTCTCTGTCTTTTTGGAAGCGTAAATTGTAGACCCTAAGTAGAAGGCGGAGTAGCGAATACTCGCTATATCTTTGAGTATTAAGTACTGCAGAAGAAGATTTTAAATAAGCTTTTTATTTAAACTAAATTTAACAACATGCACGCACTCGGTGCTCACAATATTCACCACCACTTGTGACTAAGCTAAATTGAACAGAAAATGAAAATGTAAAAATCACAATAAATTAGAATGGCTAAACGATTGGCTCCTTAGGTACCTAAACTGCTAAATAGGCTGCATAAAGCAAAACCGAGCCTAGAATATCAGTATAATAGGAAAGGTCTCTAACACCATCTAGCGAGCTAATTTCAAACACGCAGCATAAATTCGGAACTAACTCCGCTATTACTGCTGACGAACTCTTGAAACGCAGCTTAAATAGTGCTTCTGAATACACTTACGATTTTGCATGCTGCATCATTAAAATTTACATTCCGGCAGGAAACTGAAATCAGGAGGAAAAGGAAAGCTGAACTAAAATTAATTGGTTAGAATAAAACTATGTCTTTAGTATCATTGTATTACTATTCAGTTACAAAATTCACGAAGGAATGTTCTCTACTTTATCAAAATTTACCAAAAGATTTTTCTAAAATTCATAACTATAAGCTTGTTTAATTGTGTATCTACATAAAGGGTTTTGCTTTCACTAATGAACTTTAAGATATATTTTACTTTGTTTCGCGTGTTTTATACAACCATGTATAGAAAGAAGTATATATATTTAAAGAATAATCAACAAGTCGAGCGAATGTCAAAAAAAAACTAGAGGCAAAACAACTAGATCAAGGATACGACCAACAAGAGCTCCTACTATGAAGTTCAAACTCTTTTGTTTTCCTACTGGTACCGCGATTCTGCAGTATGTGCAAGATACCCTGGATGTTCCCGTGTCGGCCAGAATCATTTCCCATCGATTGGTTGAACGTGGCCTGCACTCACGGCATCCGTTAAGAAGGCTGCCATTGACCCCACAGCATAGACGCCAACGTTTAGAATGGTGCCCGACTGGAGCGATGTGGAGGACAGAATGGCGAAACGTCGTGTTCTCAGATGAGTCACGCTTCTGTTTATCCAGTGACAGTCACCGCATATGTGTGTGGCGTCGACGTGGAGACAGATCTAATCCGGCAGTAACTGTAGAACGCCCCACCGCGCGACAACGTGGCATAATGGTTTTGGATGCTATTGCCTACGATTCCAGGTCACCTCTAGTTCGTATTCAGGGCACTATGACGGCTCAACGATACTTGGATAATGTACTGCGGTCGGTGGCAATCCCCTACCTTCAGGGGCTGCCTAATGCAATTTTTCAGTAGGATGACACTCGACCACACAGTGCTCCCATATGCCAACATGCTCTGCAAGGTATACAGATGCTTCCTTGGCCACCGTCCTCTCCTGACCTGTCACCAATCGACCATGTGTGGAATGTGATTGGACACCGTTTACAGACTCTGCCCCTGCCTCGTTCAGAAGACGAACTGTGGCAAATGCTTGAAAGGGAATGGAGAGCCATCCCTCAGGACTAAATCCGCACTCTTATTGACTCTATCCCTAGACGTGTTTCTTCGTGCATCGCTGTCCGCGGTGGTCCTACATCGTACTGAGCCGACGCCGTTCTCGCTCTGTATTCTGACAATCATTTTGAAATAAAGATCACTTATTGCTGCTTGCTGTCTCTGTCTTTTTTCCAAATTTCATCACTTTCTGACTACTCCTTCTTGGTGTTGCATTTTCAATGTCGAGCAAGGCAAAAATACTCAAAACATCTTCATTAAAAATTGTAAATTACAGAAAAGCTAAAACACCGTGTATACTGCTGGGGTGTGGGATAGTTATATATCTCCCGTTGTATTGGGCCGACTGACGAAATTCAACTTTCGAGACGTTTTTCATGCCTTGAAAGCGCGACTTAGAATATGTATTAGATTTATATATAGCATTGTTCTAATATAGGTAATTTGACACAAAATCGGACTTTTCTGAAATAGCATGCCAGTTTTTCCCGTATTTCGAATCTACGACTCCAATTATCCCAGACTGCCAAGTTTTGTAAAACATCGCTCGGGTAGTTTTTAAAAAATTAGCTCTCAAAATTTTAACTCCTCAGTGTTAATTGAATGTGATGTATATTTATTAATATCTCTTTTTTATTAAACTTATTTAATTCTTCCTTTCGAATTTCGAAATTTGAGTTCATTCCGAATAAAAGTAGCAAATTTTATACGATTTATTTTTTAAATTTGTATTTTAAAATAATTTTCATAAATTCCTCGAAAAAAAATTTTGAACTATAACCCATAAAATTTTTACCATCATCTTAAAACAGATGTATTTCTAAGCATACCTGCAAAAGAGTAGAGCATTTTATTAAAAGTTTCCTAAGATATACGTGAATTTACATGTTGGCGCATTCTGAAATTTGGCATATTTGGCGATAATAACGCCAATTGTGGTTTACGCAATTTTTTAAAATTATTTGAAGGTATGAACGATGGCCATTTTTCCTCTCGTCTACAATGAAAAAAAAGGAAGGAAAATAAATTGCTGTAAATTAAAAATTTCTCCAAGTAAATTATTATTTGCGCAAACTGAAAAACAAATAAATGCGTGAAGATCAATGTTTGAATTTCCCCGTAAATTTCGCACCAAATTTTACAAAATTTAATATTTAGGCATAATTTGAGTCGTAGAATTGAAATATGGAAAAAATTGGCATGTCATTTCAGAAAACGTCCGATTAAGTCGCGCTTTCGAGACATTGAAAAACGTAATTTGAATTTCGTCAATCGGCCCAGTAGAACGGGAGATATAGAACTGTCCCCCCTCCTCTTTTTTTCTCTCGGTGTACAGTTAAAGACAGTCAAAAAACAATTTTTGCTATCAAAATTAGAGTTCCTATATAAAACAAGCAATTCGGCCAAAAGGTAGAGAAAGAAAATTTTCGGTGCGCAAAACATTTTATGTTAAATTTCAGTCCCACGGGACAAAGACACACCCGATTTGTGTACCAACTGACTTCATTCATTGTATTAGTAAGTGCTTGGAATGTAAACCAATGCCCGCCATGTTAGACGTAGCGCCACTTACACTTTTAAGTTGTTGATAATTCTACAACTATTGCATACAGATTAACTAAAGGCATAAAAATCTTAACCGGAACATAAGAGCAGCGTAATTCAGCATAAACAGTATAATTAAATGCACAATTCACCAATCTATAAGAATTAAAAAAGAGCTTACCAAGACGGGTAAGAAGGTGGATATATATATATATATATGTTTGGTGCGGCTGATTGCGACAAAAAAGAGAGGTGCTCAACTAGATGTTACAGCAAAGAAAATTTCAAAGTTCTACGGCTAATCGTTTTCGAGTTATGCAGGTGCATATATACGTACGTATCTACGTATAGACGTTACGAATAAATCCCTTCTGAACCCATTTTAAATCCATTTTACAATTTTTTTAAAGAGTTCTTTAGTCTGTCCGTAAGTACAGATGTCATTCCAAAAAAAAAAAAGTTCAAATGGATTCGAGATCGTTCAAAATGGATATTTTCGTTTAAATATGACATTTAAAATTTTTTGCGATTACAATGTTTTTTTTTTTTTTTTTTTTTATTTTTTTTTTTTTTTGCTTCGTACAAGAGAAAAATGGAGAGATAAATTTAATCATCTGAAGAATTTAAAATATATTATTTTTAATAATATTGACAAACGTATGCATGTGAAAAAAAACTTTCCTTGCGAAAGAAAATAGTTTCAGGATGGCTGCAAATCATTTACTGATATGTTCTATTTAGAGAGATATGAAATGCTTGGAAACCAAACAATTGTCCGAATAAAAAGCAAAAATTGATCGAAATGGAGAGAGACAAACCTATAATCAGAAGAATAATGGTATTTCACATATATGACATGTAACGTTAATAACTGCACTCAGCTTATTAGGTACACTGCGCACAAAAAAAAGGGACAGTTCTATATCTCCCATTCTACTGGGTCGATTGACGAAATTCAAACTGCATTTTCCATGTCTCGAAAGTGCGACTTAGGATATATATTAGATTTATATATAGCTTTGTTCTAATATAGGTATTTTGACACAAATTGGATTTCTTCTGAAATAGCATACCATTTTTTTTTCATATTTCGATTCTGCGACTCAAATTGTGCCGAAATATTAAATTTTGTAAAATTTGGTGCGAAATTTACGGAGAAATTCAAAAATTTAACTTGGCGAATTTTTTTCAGTTTGAGCCAAGAATAATTCACTTAACGAACTTCTTAATATGTGGCAACCTATTTTCCTTCTCTTCCATTGTGGAGAACAGGAAAAAAAAGGTCATATCATACTTGCCATTTTACATTGTGGATGAGAGGAAAAAAAGTCACCATCATTCTACTTTCAATAATTTTAACAAAGTGTGTAAACTACATATTCATTATTATTGCTTTCAGCAAATATGCCAAATTTCAAAACGCGCCAATGTATAAATTCACGTATATCTTCGGAAATTTTGAATAAAAAGCTCTAATTTTTTGCACGTATGCTTAGAAATACATCTACTTTAAGATCATAGTAAAAATTTTGTAGGTTATAATTCAAACTTTTTTCTTTCGAAAAATTTATAAAAATTATTTAAAAATACAAATTTTAAACAAAATCTTAAAAAATGGGCAAATTTTATTTAGAATGAACCTAAATTTAGAACTGTATAAGAAGAAATCAAATAAATTTCATAAAAAAATAGATATTAATAAACACATACCAAATTGAATTAACATTAAAGAGCTAAAATTTTGAGAGCTAATTTTTTGAAAACTACTCTTGCGATTTTTACAAAACTTGGCTGTTTGTCATAATTTGAGTCACAGAATCGAAATATGGAAAAACATTGGCATGTCATTTCAGAAAAAGTCCGATTTTGTGTCAAAATATTTATATTTGAACAATGCCATACATAAATCTAATACATATCCTAAGTCGCGCTTTCGAGACATGAAAAACGCAATTTGAATTTCGTCAATCGGCCCAGTAGAACGGGAGATATAGAACTGTCCCATTTATTTGGGGGGGGGCAGTGTACAATTGTAGCAGCATAGCGTATATTCGGATAAGAAACAAGTGAAACTACTTATGAGGCGATCATCTCTAAAAGTCGACAGCATTTCCGAGACCTACTTTGCAAACTCGCAACTTTACCTACTTTGCAAAATCACATTCCAAGATACGCTGTTATTTCTAACGATATCTAAATTGTATGTTAGAAAAGTATTCCAAACTTTAGTCTAAGTTCCAGAGAGTTTTATCGTTTTAGATAAAGCAGTGGAACAACAATTTTAAATAAAATAAAATATTCTTTTATGACATCCATCATATTTCAAGCACCTTTGCAATAATCCCTCTTTTCCAGAGGTAAGTGCATACAACAAAGCTTCATGTTATCCATATTTATTCCTCAAACAGCAGTCTTCGACACGTGACGCTGTTATGACCGAGCAATGACAGGGATTTTCGCTAGTGTAATTCCCTTATGCGTAGGGAATATTTTTCTCTCAGTGTTTTAACTGATCGGAGAAGGAAGTTTATAAACTTAAACAGCTATCTCGATTGACTTGAGTCTGTAAATGTGCTAAGATTTTCAGTTGCAGTTTGACAGATTTAAAAATCTACTGGTATTATTATTTCGTGTGAAATCGGTTCTCTTTTACTAACCAATCTGTTCATTCTAGTTAAAGACAGCAGCCTTTCTTTGGACAGTAAAAAAATGGTAATTTTTTTTCTATTTTACAAGCATTTGTTTAATTATCTAATTTTAATATTTATTTAGAAATTGTTTCATATAATGGTAGGTTATGAAGTCGATGACGCCATTTTTTTCTTTTAATTAGTTTGCAAAATGGTTAGTTTTTAGTATTTTTTATTACTATAGTTAAACTGTAAAATAAATAAATTTATCTCTGCCGTGCTTATATATGAAAAACGTGGAATTATAACGCTGTGTTTCTATTTCGTAAACATGTTCAAGATAATTATTTTTTGAACGAAAGCTGCCATACCTATATGCATTAATTATATTATTTTTTGAATTTTTATTTGAAGTGGGAAATTTTTCCTTTGGGAAAACTGGCATCAATATTTTAACTTTTCCGTTTATGAATGTAAATATAAATGACACAGTTAATATCCTTAACGTTCATTTTTTTTTCATTAAGAAACTGCTCAGAATAATAATTTTTTTAACCCAATCTAATTCAAATTTGAATAGTTCTTGTTTTGAAAATGAAACTTAAATATCTTGATAAGTTCATGAAAATGTTTCGTATAAGGTAAATGCATATTTTAACCATTCAAATTTTGAAACTTACCGAATCACACTCGGGCATAAGTCCCAAGAGATTAATTAAAGTCGTTGTATACATTACACATTCTAAGAATAAAAATCGTCTTAAGTAAACACTGTGTATTTATTAAATTTATTTGATATGAAACCGGTAAACTCATCTAAGATCTTTAACTTATTTCGTTAACATGGACAATGAAGAGATTAAAGAAATACTTACTAGAACTAGTATATTCAGATCCAAAATATGCATATATACTGTTGTTTTTAGATAAACTTTGCTAGTTTTTGGTAAGATCTCAAGCGGCTGCAATTAATTAATTAATGTAGCTCCTTGATTCAAAAAATAATATAATTAAGGAATAATTAATGCTTTATAAATAATGGTATTTAAATGAATAAGCTTAATTATCAACTATCACATTTGTGTCCTTGAGGTGAATTCAGTTTGTTTGGTAAAGGCTTAATGATACCTCAGAATGTTTGCCTATTGTTATTATACCTAAATTTTGACTATTGTTATTATATCTAAATTATGACGATCATAATCTGTGTTGTTCAATCTGCTAAGAAAGAACCAGTTTCCCGTAAAATGTCCTCCTCCAAGTGTGTTTTGTCATATCCGAATAAATATACAAATGAAACAATAAAGGATTTTTGAATGCTATTACCAAAAGAAATTTTGTGTTTTATGTAATGCTTTGCATTTCCAACCGTACAGCAAAACATTTTTGCGGCCTCATTTACATAGTTTCTCATAGTAATTTGTGATTACCTTTTTTTTTAAGATTGACACTCAGATGGTATAGTGGTTAGGGGAGCCTACTGTGGTACCAAAAGACCCGGGTTCGAATACCGGAGAAGGCATCGCTTTAAGTGCCCGTCCCTTCGTAGGAGGTAACGGTGGCCCACTTATTAGGTGCTTCTACAATAAAGTGTCCACCACTTCTGACCTTAGTAGTGGTCACGCCTAAGTCGGCTAAGAGCTTTCCGATGTGAAAAAAAAATTTTTTTTTAAGATTTTATGCGATAAAAAGCGAAGATTAGGCGATAAATGAAATCCAACTGGTAATGGAACGAAATTTCACATACATATTTTACACCCTTTATCCCATACTCTATCTCCTCCCCCATTACGTATATAAAAATTAAAGTCTTCATTCACGCACTCAATAAAAACAGCGGTCTTGATAAGAGAAGAGGAATTACTTTTATTAATGCAATTATTTAAAATAAAGAGTGGGTAGACTCAAGATTTATTATTAGGTTCAATCACACCTTCAATCAATCCTTAGAAAGATTATTAATAAATTAAGTAAATTATTGGATATATATCAAATCATCAAGCTTCAGTTTTTTTTTCCATGTTATATAATAAGGAAAAAAATTGCTTGAGTTTGAAACAGGTATTATGCTTGGGAACAATTGTATATAGTTAAATAACCCAGAATTACGCCATGCACTATGAAGGGGTTTTTGTTTATATAAATTATACAATTATGTTCGTTAGATTTCCTCGACAATTTCAAGAAGAAAAACTGGAACTTCGTTTTTTTATGTCATTTAAAATTTATAATGCGAGTTTCACAATTATTATAAAATTTCATTAAGTCTTATTAGAACTTAAGATTCGATTTTTTTTCTCTTACTTATAATCTTTCTATTTAATTGTAACAAAATTGAAATTAGAAATAACAGCATTTTTTAGAATGTTGATGAAATTTTTTTATCTTTAAAATTTCATGCATTTTGCATATGCACAGTTTAATACAAACACTTATGTGGAAAACATGCGATGTTTCATTTAAAACTTTATCTTAACAATACATAAATTAAAACTGTTAACGTAATGTTTATCTTGCTGTCATTAAAATTAAATATTTTATTGAGAAAATTTTGAAAAACCTTTTCTTATATTTAAACCATGATGATTACCTGTCTTAGGGAAGAGATGTCTTCGTGTAGAAGTTTTTAAGGGAATTATCTCGTGTTCATGATATCCATGAGAAAAGCCACAAAACGTCCCATACAGATAGAACATACCGGATTTTGAATCCCGGTTTCATGCCGAAATTTTGAACTTAATAAAAATGTATTCTTAAAATGTTACTTACATGAAAACTTATTATTTAGAATATGATTTAATATAAAAATTTATTGTAATTCGTTATTTAAAATTTCTGTTTATGCTAGTTTTAAGTGTTGACTGTGCTACTGTATTTCTCAACAGAAAAAAAAAGGAAAAAGAAACGGCAAATCACTTTTCAAATTGTTGCCACCAAATAGTAGAGCCCTGTGTTATATTTAAAAAAAATTAAATAATGAAGAATCTGCATAAATGTATGTATGTTCCTCGCATTGTGATAAAACAACGGTACCTAGAGCCATCCAGTTTTCAATAATGTAATATTCCACTGAATACGGGCATCTGGAAGACGGAATTTTGAATTTGAAATTTGTTTTGTTGTCGATTTCATATTTTGTAACACTTCAACGATTTCAAAGCGAACAATGGCAAAACTGTACGGGGGGGGAGTTTTTATCTTCAGCGCGCGAGACTGTATATCGGAAATTCTAACGATATGCTCATGCGATATTACTGTTGCATTGAATTTTATGGTTTAAGTGCCAAGAACATGATATTTAATAAATAAAGATAGCACACGAAACGTTAAAAAAGCCCCTTTGGGCGTAATGTAAAGTCTGAAAGGTTTTAGATTTTATTTTTACCATTGTTTTCTTATTTTCTAGCAAAATTATTTGCTATGCTAATTTTTTTGTCTTGTTTTTAATCAGAAAATTACCAACTATTGCAGTTTCTATTTTGATCTCATAAATATTTCAGTACACGTAAATTTAATTTTGCATAAAGAAGTATTTAAGCGATAAATCTCTTCTGTTCCTCTTATTTACATAAAAAAAGCACTTCCACTTTATTTTTCTTTCTTTCTTTCCCTCCCCCTCCCCCCGACATTTAAGAATTTTTTTGTTCTGTACTCCGTTTGTCTGGACCTAAAAAATAAAACAAGTAAAGTGCCAATGGAAAGGAAATACTCTATTCTCGAATTTAAAATTAGGAAAAAATGCAATCTTTGCTTGGCATAGATTTTTAAATTCTATCGATTTCGAGGACGATCATCCTCTTCTTCGTGAGATAAATGCTTTGGCCTAAATGTGTGCACTCCTTAAGAATGAATAAAGCGTTTGATCGCCATCATACCGATAGAATATTATTCAAAATTTAATGCCAAACAAACGTTAATTTTTATTTTTCCTTTTCCTCCATCCCTTTTCCACATTTAAAAAAAAAGTATTTTTTTTGTAAATGATATCATACTCAATGCAATGATTTTTCCTTACTTTTATTACAGCAATTGAGCAGGTATTTTAAACAAATGACATATAATCACTACATTAGTATTCTCAGCTGTATCAATATTCGTATCACGCCTTATTACAATTCGTTAATCCGAAAACAATGGCAGTTTCGTACTAACTCACAGGAACAAAAAGGCTGGTTTGTAGAGTATTTTCCACAGTTTTCCATTATACGAAAATATGAGCCTTGTCTTAAGAAAATCAATGGGCAACGTATAAAAGCTTTCCTCCTTTTGATTTTAGATACTGCGTTGGTGATATCTGTATCTTAAAGCGAGAAAAATGATTTAAAATTTATCGTACTAATCATAAAGTACGCTTTTTTTTCTATAGAATTACTTTACAACCTTCTAGTTTCCTGATATTTTTACATGAAGCAATTTCTAAAGTTTCGGCACTGCAATTTGCTGATCTCTTTTTCTATTGGGCATCGAACTACTGACCAGCGGCCGAGCGGTAGCATCGTTAAACTCTTGTACACTGGTGTGCAAAAATTAAGGTCGAGACGGTTTTTTCAATATAACTTTGTACAAAAAAGCTTTCCAAATCAACACATTTAATACCGTAACATCCCCAATACGTAAGGACATGAGTAATGTATGCAACACTTACTAAAAGAGAAGTCAGAGGGATAAAAAGAAGCTTTATTGAAAAAGTAGCATGGAGCGCAATGCGACTGAAGGCCGAAACATCCCTGTGATGGGTGTCCAGCAAGAAACATCCGGTCTTTAATAGGGGATATGATCTCCCCTGACTGCTAGGTAGGTTTCACAGCGTCTGCCGATGCTGAGAATGAGGGTGTCAATGAGTTGTTGAGGCATTGCACCCATTCGTCTTGCAGCGCCAATCGAAGCTCCGGAATCGTTACTGGTGGTAAGGTACTAGCTGCCAAGCGTCTGCCTAGAAATACCCATACATGCTCGATGGGATTGAGATCCGGAGATCGTGCCGGCCAATCCATACGTTCAATATCCTCACTCTCTAAGAGCTATTCGGCAGCTACGTGCAATGACAAGGTGCATTGTCGTCCATGAAAAGGAACTGCGGAACCATAGCGCCTCTAAAAAGACGCACATATGGAAGAAGAATCTCGTTACAACAAAGGGTCCCGTTGACTGAACCTGCTTCGAAGATGTGAAGGTCTGTACGACTACCAAGCATGATGCCTCCCCAAACGAGAACACCGCCACCTCCATACCTGTCCCTTTCAATGATGTTCGAGGGATGATTGCAGCTTCCCCGCTCTCTCCAGATGAGTATGCGATGAGAATCGCTACTCAGACTGAATCTGCTCTCATCTGTAAAGAGCACTCGTCCCCATTCATTGTCTCTCCAATTCCGGTGTTCCCCGCACCACAGAGAACGCCTTCTCCGACGGGCAGACGTTAGAGGTACACACCGTGCAGGGCGCCGTGCAAACAGACCACCACCGTGCAGTCTTCTGGCCACGGTAAAACGCGATATCGGTCGTCCAGTCGCCTGTGTCGTGTTTCTAGCGATTTCTCCCGCTGTCTGCCACCTGTTTCTTCCGGCCTGTAAGGCAATATACCGGTCATCTGCGGGTGTGGTTCCTCGTGGACGACCACTACTAAACCCCCGGATAGCTGTTCCTGTAGTTTGAAATTGTCTCTAAAGTCGTGAAACGATGCTGTGAACAATTCCGAACTCTGCAGCCACACTTGTCCCACTGCGGCCTTCCTCCAACTTCCCAATGATTCGACCTCGGGTAAAAGCATCCAGATGTCGTCTAACAGATTGATTATTCGCCGTTTCTCGCTAAAGCAGCAACTTTGTGTGATTTTAACTGCTATACGGCGTGCAATCTCTTTGCCAGAAATACTGATCTTACACCGACAACATGCTTTATACTACTCAGACACTCCCCCATTACGTCTACCTGCATATCTGCGCATGTGATACCGTACATCACCTTACTTAATCTCCTGACTAGTCTTTCTGTCCGCTCTGCCTCTTCGTTCAGCTGATATGCTAATTTTTCGACTTCGTCCTTAATTTTTGCACACCAGTGTAGTTCGACTAGGGTTCAAATTCCGACAGATGGGCTATTTGCATTGGCGTATTCGTAGTTTTCCCATGTGTAACATAAATACGAGCCAGTTTTTCTTAGAAAATCCTCCACTGACGCATCCCTCCCCATCAGCAGATAACCCTCGAGTCGCTTTGCTTTAATAACGATTAGCCCATCAATTAGGTATAGTCTCCATGCTAAATCTTGTCACTCCTGGTATTTTAACCTCGAGCAATTTATACGGATGTACGGTGACTAAAAACTTCTTAAATAGTTCAGAATCAGACGAACTCTACACTTTTATTTTCTTTTCCAGACAGTCTTTTATATTGAATTTCTACGATATTATGAATAATTCAAAAATACTGTTTTGCGTCATCCCCTTTAACAATGCCACCTCACAGTTTTCCACTTACATGCAGCGCTCTTTAAAAGATATTCATTCTCGTGCTGCCCTGTCGATTTCAGGCAGTGTTGTCAGTTGTATAGCTATGAGTTATGCTGGAGTAAACACCATTGGTTCTTTAGCAAATCCGGTTACGGTGGCGGAGTTTCAGTACGTCGGCTTAATATTGTTACGAAATGCCCAGCAGCATTAAGATAGCTTCCCCGCAAAACGGATTTAGGGTTGCCATAAAATGGCAAAGTTGTCATATTTGGCGCAAAACCGCCGATTTGGCGACAAAACTGGCGATATGGCATGGACGAATGCAGAACATTCTAGAACGAATTTTTACCGGTTTGGCCCAGAATGTTCTCGAATGCAGGCCAAAAGCTATATAAACCCTGCCCATACGTGGAGTAGCAGTGAGTCTAGTGTCGAGTTATTCGTCCAGTGTATCGCCAGTTGGTGCATCGAGAGTGTGCATCATTGAGGCTATCGAGTGCAACGCGAGTTGTAACGTGAAGAGTCTCGAGAGTGCTTTGCCGGGAAGCTGTCTTCACCGTTACAGCCTGATAGCCTGAAGGCTGTGTTTCTAATTGTTTCAGCGTATTTCTCTTAGTTATTCGACGACTGTAAACGTGTTTTTGGAGTTGTCCTGAGTAATACTGGCTAATAAATTGTGTTTTCATTCTTCATCAAGTGTTGTCATCTATCACTCCAAATCCACGAACCCGTGCAGAAACGCAACAATATCCACCGTTCACAGGCTACCCATAGTTTGGCAACGTTTACGTTCTTGATTTCAGTGACTTATCTGCCAGCGCCTAATTTGTTGCTGCCAGCGCCTAATTTGTTGATCACTCGTGTATTATTTATCATATCTGATGCGCTTTTAGCATTAGAATACTGAAGCACCGTTAAGATTAACATCAACTAATGCATGCCGTAATATTTAGAGCACTTTATACCTGTCTTCCTAAGTTTAACGTAAAATTCACTTATTTCTCTGCCATATCTTAATTAATCTGCCATATTCCTCGTCTGCCACGACGAAGTATATTATAAGATTTTATTCACTGTGGCAAAAACCTGAAGGCCATGGATTTCCAAACTGCAGGTTGTGACGGGCATTAATATATGATCTTTGCAAAACCCAATACAGTGTTGCCACATCTCATAGCAATGTAAAGAAATAATTTTTAAACTTTTCAATCAGCTTCTGTGAGCAGTGTGTCTCTAAAAGTTTCTACGCTGCCTTTATTTTCGCAACTGTTAGTCGAAAAATGTTTTAATTAAGATTGTGGGAATTTGTTTAATGTACTTAAGATTTAATTTTATTTTGAAGCAACCTTTCCTGCTGCTCTTATATTTTGGTAAATTGCGCATTTTTTGTTTTAAAAATGATTGAATTATGTTGCTCTTTTCTTCCGGTTAAGGTTTTTATGCTTTTAGTTCATCTGCATGCAATAGTTGCAGAATTGTAACAATTTTAAAGTTGTTTAAGTGTGACTAAGCCTAATTTCTGTTTATCATAGCAGCCATATTTGTTTACATTTGAAACTTAGGAGAATAGTGAAATCAGTTTCTGCACCTTCATTGTCTTTTTGCCGAGTGGGACCAAAATTAAACTTTCATTTTTGTGCACCGAAAAGTCTGCCTTGTTGCCTTCTGGCCGAATTGCTTGTTTTTGCGCAGAAACTCTAATTTTAATTGTAATTTTTTTTTATTGTTTTAACTGTATTTGGTGCTTTATTTTTTTCTACATTTTTCAATTTTCAATGAAAATCTTTTGAGATTTTATGCATTTTTGCCTTGTCACGAACTGAAAACAGAATTAATTGAATGAGAAATATATCTCTAATGAAATTCAAGGAAGTGAGTGTTTCGCATTAACAGCAAATATTGTCGCCAGTCTGTCTCGGAGAGAAGAGCATGTTTATGAGTAGCACATGCGCATTAGGTAAGGGGCGCTGAATCGTCTGTGAAAAACTTTTTTTTATTTCTTTAATTTCTTTTATACATCATTTTAGATTTATTATAGTATTTGAATAGAACGTGTGTCAAACGATTAGACAATTCTTCATAATATAATTGTTGTGCATTCTGAGTTATAAAATGAATGAGATGTGACGCTATCAAGTGAACCTAGCGCCAGAGGTCACTATGGTAAATAAATATAGTAATAAGAGTGCATTTATTCTATTGTGGTTTATGCGCTATCGACGAAGTAGATTTAATACAGTTGTTCAATAAGTTTAAATGAAATTCAGGAAAAAAGGCGTATAATTTAATGTTCCGTACAAGGAAGTCATGTGTATACATTAGATTTTTTACAGATAAAATTTGTAATCCAAAGCTTAGATACTAACAGAAAACTTAAATTTTTGAATAATTCATTTTACTTGATGGCAATTTGTTTTATTAGAAATAAATGAAAATAGGAAAGCTGTGAAATTTCTCGGAGTACAGGAATATTACGTCAGAAGGCTATTAAAAAATCATCTTTGCTTATCGCAATTGATCTTCTCAAATATTCTTTCCTTTTACCTTCAGTTACAACTATCCAAAACATTTCTTTAACTTTTAATTCAGACTTCCGTTTAGCCATTCACATCCCTTTTAGTTAGTGATTTTTATTTCAATTCTCGTTAAACTGTTTACTGTAACCATGCCGACATAGTTTAATATCAAGGACAAATATAAAAACTGAGCCTCTTAAATATTTTTATGACTTTCACAATAATTACTGTATTTTAATTCTGTCTTGCTATTCGTTTTTTACTTGTGACAACTACATCAGTCTCTCCATTTTTTTGGCACGGCTTTGTGTTACGCACACTTTTTATCACTTAAATTATTCCCTTGTATTTTTCTTCTGTTGCTCAATAAATGAAGCAACGTGTTCTATAGATATTGAGAGGGAATAAACCAAAATATATACACAGTAACAATTTGTTCTTGAACCACAGAAATACACTTATAATCAAATTCAAAAAAGCTATTATTATTCACTGAATTATATCATTCTTGGATCAGGTGAGTTATTCTTGTATTTACCATGCTTTTTAATTTCCTTTTTTAATCGCTGTAACTCATTCAGCATTATACGGTTAGGGTATTTCAATACGGCAACGAATACGAGGGATAAGTGCCTAAGGAGGGTACTTTCTAAGAGAAATGACTCGTATTCATTCATAGGTAAAACCACGAAAACCGTCCCTTTCGCTGGAAACGCACCTAGGTCGAACTCCCAGCATTCAGCCATCTTAACAACTCGACCACTGCTGAAGCCTTAATACTACAATGAACCTCCGCTAATCAGCGATTTTCTGTTAACTGAAGCATCAAATGGTCTTTTTTCTTCGGTGCTTATCAAAAGACGAAAACGATATGACTAATAACAGTTTTCTAGACCTAGATGTATTTTTTTGCGCAGTAGACATTTTAAATTTTTAAAAAAATTGAAAAGTCTTACTAAAAAAAATATTATACTTTTAAAAAGCACATAATGTCTCTTAGGCAGCATACAATATAGATTTTAAAAAGACTGTTGAAGAATTATCTTCTAGCCTTGTGAAACGAAACAAAAGTCAGAAGAAGGATGTATAAAACATTTTATTTAAAACAAACTTAACAATTACCCAACTCGAGTTTACACAAGCTAAGCACTTCTGGCTTAACAAAAATACGTAAAGATGAACAATTCAAAACCCTGGTATGCTATCCTAACGGCTAATTTAACGCGTAGACAAGGCTCTAATTTGTAGAAAATCGGCGAGACAAAGCTAAGTGGCTAGGAAATCAACGCCACTAACCACGGTCTAAAACTAACTTCCGAAACTCTTCCTTAAATATAGCACTTCTTCCTACCTAATAGGAAAGTTTAACATAAAATGAACTATTAGTTAAAAGTAAATAAATAAGCCTGACAAACGTTAAGTAGGCATTCTAAGTAAAATGTAACTAATAACATTAAAAATCCAGTTTTTTAATCCTTTTTTAATACTCCATGAAAACGGATTCACAGCAGTTTTAAAAATTATATATTTCTTGCTTGTGTTATTGGTAAAAGAAATCAAACGACTAACCAGACACAAAACTTTGTTTGTTAAATTGATTATGCAAAAACACGCGAGGGTTGTCTGTCAAACAAAACGCATGCTTTCAGGGAGGCACGTCGAAAGAAAACTAACTGTCAGCATCATAGTGAAAAACCATGGAAACACCTCCAGACAATAATAAACAGTTTCTGATAAAATAGTTTTCAAAAATGATCAGAACCGATTTCGAAAAAAAGTATACAGTCAAATACCAAAAATCCGCCAAACTGAAATCCGCCAACTCCTGAAATCCCCAATCCCTCTCAAAATACACTCACGTTTGTGAAAATTGCAACACCAAGAAGGAATCGTCATAATTGAATGCAATTTAATACACAGTTGAGTGGTAATATGTCATAATTACCGAATAATAATGATTCTGTGTTAGTGGCAAAAAAAGATCTTAGTCCAGAAGAGGTTTTCAGTATGGATGATGTGTTCAGATGAGCCAACACTGGCATATCAGATAACCGATGATGAAATCGTTGGCTCTGTTTTGAACTCGCCACAGCAAGAAAACGATTCCGACACCGACACAGATAATGAATTTGATAGGAGTGAGAAAATATCTTTTAATGAGGGTGAATGAGGGTGAATTTTTGAACGTGGTGAGAAATAACTAAAATTTTTAGAACAACAGAGCTGTGTCACAGAGCAAGAGATTATGACACTGTAGAATTAAAAAAAAAAAACTTACTCTGGAGCACCTAAAATTTTAAAACAAACCTTTATCAAAAAATGTTTGAAACAAGTAAAAAAAAAAGAAATATTTTATGCTTTAACAGTATCCCTTATTTTTACACATCTCTATTGTATATGTCCTTAATGCTTTAAAATATTCCTGTAATCACTAATATAAATGAATAATATAATACATACATAAACGAATTAAAAATAACACAGGTATGGAGGGTGTAAAAATCCTTTTCTCATTTAGGACAAATCTTCAACCAAAAGGCAGGGACTTCCTGCTCACAAAAACATCGACTACTTGCGGTGAGAACATAAGGTAAATTTAACAATAAATTCGAAAAATAAGAAGTAGGATAAGAAGTACGAAAGCTGTTTGACTTATTAATAAGAAGTAGTGTTAGACTTCCCAATTTAATTTAACCTCGCAGGTTGACTCAGCAACCTACACCTGGCGATACACTGAATAAACCGCCAGAATGTGAGAGCCGCAATCACGATCAACAACTGGAGGACTAAATAGCAAACGTGCGCTACACTAGCGAAATCAGGCTCTGTCTAGCCTTCTCGTTTAGTCTGTTTAAATACTCTATTCACTTAACTTAATCTGTATCCTGGAGAGGAAATGCGAGGGGAAATAAGCAGTTCAGAAAAAATACCAAAATTAAAATAATTGATTATTCAAACTAAGGGAAACTCTACACACATAGCAATTGTCTACCATATTTTCTTCTCAAGGCCGATATTTTACGAAATTTAATACCGGTTGCCCAACTTACGGACTTCCTACTCTAGCCTTAGAAACAGAAGAGGGATTTAAACCGCTATACTTTTGATGCTTCTCGCACCTGACCCCACTGGACACTTCTTACACCCCTGGGCCCATTACCAATAAAAACAGAATATAATGAACTATACAACGGTGCTTTAAATTTATAATTCTTTTTCTTTCTAAATCTCTCTCTGAGAATATGTTTTCATAGCTAACTCACATAAAACGAAAGTACCGAAATCGACTTCATGCATGTGCTAGTACCAGACATAACATCCAAACACAGGACAGCTTTGCAAACGCATCCAAATACAGAACAGCTGTGCAAGAGTCCGCACACTCGTTCATCACATTAATGTGAACACCAACATATATTTAATTGTTAGCTAATGAGATAAAATCTCTGTAAGTCATTTTCTCCCTCCTTCTAGCATCCTTTCGTGGTGTAAGGTTAGCACAACTTAGTATTTCGAGACGTCCAAGTTCGAGTTCCAGCAAGGGCATTGCATATTTTTCACATCTCCAGCATAAAAAAATCCTAGCAGTTCTACAGTGGCAATCAAACTAAAAGGTAGTGATACCACCATTATTTGGCGATAGGGTATATAATGGAGCATATAAAGTATTTTCTCTCCTTCCAGAATACCTTCATGGTGTAATGGTAGGACACTCAGCTCGTATTCCGAGAGGTTCAGGTTCGAGTACCGGAGAGGGCGTGGCATATTTTTCCTGCCTTCAGCATATAAAAAATAATGAATTTATAATTCTAATAGCTTTGAATTATTAAAAAACGAATATGAATTATCTTCTGTTAACTTAATTACTTAATTTCGATAAAAAAAATGGGTTTTAATTAATTTTAAAAATATAAGTATACTCGTAGTAAAATAGACTAAAAAATTACTTTCGAAGATGATAAGAGTAAGGTGTTCAGCAGAACATTCTATTTTATAAAAGTACTCCCCCACTGGAAAAAGGTTTGAGAAAATCTGACTTTGAGAATTGTCGGTATCAAGTGACTGAAAGCGACAAAGTTAAACTAAACAAAAGACGGAATTACCAACTTCTTTCTAGAAATTGATTGCTTTGAAAAAGGCGGCTATTGACTTTATTTCTTTACCCATTGAACCAAGAAACTAACCTGAAGTACGAAGTTTTTCAGAATAAGGTACAGGGTTTTTTAGAAATGTTTGCTAATGTGGGACTAATAAAATTTCCTTAAATACAAAATTCAACTTTTTACTTGACACCTGGGGATTCAAATCCTTAATCAGCAGAAAGTTCATCATATTTTCATAATTTAAATACGAAACATTTCTTAACTTTATTTGCAAAATTCAAGAAGGCAGTCAAGAAGAGGTTTGCTGATTTAATAATTTTTCAATATATCTTACTGATCGAAATTTGATATTACTTAAAACAGTTTAGGGAACAACTAGATTTGATTAATTGATGGTGGAATTATACATTTCAGTGAGTGCAATGAAAACAGAATTTAATACATATTTAATTATCTCGGTTGATTTAGTGAGTGGTCTTACAGAATAATATTCTAATTATCAGTACCTACACTGAAGCCAAAATACTATGACCACCTACTCAATAACACGTTGCGCGATTTTTGGCCTATAAAACAGCTGCAAATCGCCTTGGCATGGATGCCATAAGTTCTTGGTAGATGACTGGAGACACGTTGTACCAAATGTTTAAGCAGCAGCCACGGAAGTCGAAATATTCCGACATGGTAGTGTTTAAGCTCTGCCGCTCCATAATACCCCAAATATGCTCTATCGTGTTAAGATCTGGTCAATTATGTGGCCAGGATATTGATTAGAATTCATCCTTATGTTCCACAAAGCACTCCAATACAGTTTGAGCCTTGTAACATGTGGCGTCGTACTGCTGGAAGATTCCACTTCCAGTTGGGAAAAGGCGTCTATCTGATCCGCAGTTAAGTTCAGATAGTCTACCCTTTCATTGTTTGTTCTACCACAACTAAAGGTCCCATAGCAGGCCCAGAGAACGGCCCCAAAGCATAATACCACCAGCAGCAGCCTGTGTATGACCTGCTGTACCGGTGGCAGCAGTTACTCGCCTGGAAGACAACGTACTCTGACACGACATCGACATGATGAATGCGAAGTCGTGATTCATCCGACCAGGCAACTATCTTCACTTATCCATAGTCCAGTCTCGATGTTTCTGAACCCACTGTAGGCGTAATTAACGATGACGCTTGGTCAACAGAGGCACACGAATGGATCATCTGCTGCGCAGTCCCATATCCACTAGTGTCCGCTGAACTGTGTGTTCCGAAACACTTGCATATGGATCTGCATTGCATTGGTCTGTCAGCTGAGCCACTGTTCGCGCCGATTTTTGCTGTACCAAGCGGTATTTTTCTTTGATGAGGCGTGGACGTCCAACACCTTGTCATCTAGTGCTGGTTTCATCGACATTTATCTACTTTCTATATGTATTAACAACAGCAAATCGGTAGTTACCGAACGAGCAGTTTAGTAAAAAATCATTCCGAGTCTTCAGGCCATTACGCTCTGCCCTCTTTCAAATGCGTTTAGATCAGCAGCATTTTCCGTTACTCTCCAAACTAAGTGCGAGAATGATTTCTTATCTTCTCCAGCAGCAGTTGAATACCATTTCCACTTAATCATGTGTCTTTCACGGCATCCAGAAGAGTTCACTGAAAAATCCACGAATTATCGTAATGTTTTGGTTCGTCAATGTTTGGTTATTTATGCTCTCAGGAATACTGGTCACTTTCAGAGGCGTCCGTCTCAGACAACTAATCGACACAAAATGGTTTACTATATTGTGAATATCTTATATATAAATTATGTAATTCCGTAAGACGCAAGGTTCATTTAAAGCAAAAATTTTGAAAGTTCGTTTTCTTTTCCTTTTCTTATTTGTTAGTTATTTGCACTTTATTAATCTTGTTCCAGAAACCTCTAATGTAATTCCTAGTCACGAACTCATACATTTATGTACACAACAAGCTCACAGAAGTAGAAATCTGACCAAAAGAAAGCTTCTATAATATCTAGAAAAGAATTTCTGCATCTATATAGATTTATCGACATTATCAGATTCCCCGAAAGCTAAGAAAAAGGCAGCTGAATTCTATTTACTCTTCTAATCAGGTATGCGACTCAGGTAGTCCCTTTATTTTTCTCCTATCTCTAAAATCAAACGAGTACCTATATAAAACTTGCCAATGTTAAAAGTGAACAAAACAATAAAAAAAATTTGAAAAACCTCAAAGCTTTCAGATTTTACATTGCGCTTAAAAGGGGCGTTTTTTAACATTTTCTGTGTTACCCTTATTTATTAAATATCATGTTCTTTGCACTTAAACCATAAAATTCAATTCAGCAGCAATATCGCAAAATAATTTTAAATGAGCATATCTTTAAAATTTTCGATACACAGTCTCTCTCCCTGCAGATATTTGTTTTTCGTACAGTGTTGCCATTGCTCGCTTTGAAATCGTTGAGTTTCTTAGTCGAAAATTCGTTTAAAGTGTTACAAAATATAAAATCGATAATAAAACAAATTCCAAATTTGGGTTTACAGATGTCTATACTCGGAGGAGGATTATGTTATTCAAAATTTGATGGCTCTAGGTACCGTGTTTTATCACAATGCGGGAAAAATATATACATTTATGCAGATTCCTCATTATTTAATTTCTTTAAATATGATACAGGGTTGTAATATTTTGTGGCAACAGTTTGAAAAGTGAATCAACGCAAAATGCCAAAACGAATATAATAGCTCTCGTGAGCTAACACTTTTGAGCTAAATTTTTTTTTTGTAAAATAAACTTTCATTTTAAACTCTTTAAATAATTAATGAACTAAAAGGAAAAAAATTATTTGGCACATGTTTTAATGAGAACATAAGATTAAAATACTCTCCTTATAAAATTTGCTTACAATTTTATATCGTGAATAAGAAAAGTCTGGAGAGCCCATGATAAATTTATAAAAATAATTATTTATTTTTAGGCAATGCAAACTATTTCATTATTTGCGCATCCACTCTTTTGTTATTCTTTATACAAATTTATAGATAAATTTTTTAAAGCTATTTGCTTAATTTCTTGTTAGTGTGAAACTAACTACCCTGCTAAAAATGCCCCATAGAAATCAGTAAAATTTTTTATGGTACCCGTAAAATTCTATGGGTTTCTGTTGACTTTTACTGGTTTCTGTTGGTCTCTGTGGGTTTTTCTTATTGGTTCAAAACGCCCCATAGAAACCAGTAAAACTTTCTACTGGTACCCATAGAATTCTGCTGGTCTCTACTGACTTTTACTGGTTTCTATTGATCTTTGTGGTTTTTCTTATTGGTATCATTCGACACCCATAGAACCAACATCAATGTCAGAACTTTCTACTGGTTTGTGTTGGTTTATACTGATTTTCACTGTTTTTCTTACTGGTGTCGCTATAATAGAATAGATGCCGAATAAATCTTCTTTTGGTTTCTATGGGTTTATTCTAATTTTCTAACTGACCACAATAGACTTCTTCTGAACAATGAAATTAATACTGGTGTCATGTAAACCAAAATTCATTGATATTCTTGTTATCTACTGATTATTTTAAATTATTTATTTACTTTTATTTCATTTATTTGGACACTGTTGAAAATAAGGTTATCTCTGTTTTGTAACCAACAGAAAGCTTTAAAATTAAAAAACATACAGTGAATCCTCTCGTCTCCACCTCTTCTTTAAGACGATCAGTATTTCTAAGAATGAAAATATGATCTCTTTAAGATCATCAGAGTAACCTGGAAACGCAGGTGGTCGCTTTAGAGAGGGTTTTTACTATATATGGCTCATTTATTTTTTTTCTTAAAAACTTTTGTCGGAAACAATAACAGTAATCATATACACCACACACAGCGAGGTCTCTCTAAGGCGACACATAAAAAGGTATCTTTGCAAGTGGTTGCCTTAGACAGGTGATGCTCAATGCTGATATATACTTATGCTCTCAGAAACACTTTTATCTCTTAGGGAAGTTGCCTCTACGAAATGAATCTCTCTAAGGCGACCAGTTACACTCCCAGAATTTTTTTGCAGGTGGTCGTCTTACAGAGGGAATGTTTCAATACCAAAATATACTTGTGTTTTAAGAAATGCTGGTCTCGTTCAGAGGCGGTTATCTTAGGAAGGTGATTTCGCCACGAGTTGGTTCTCTGAATACACACACATACACACTTATATATGCATATATCAACATTTCTGATATTACAAATAAACACCGGCATCAACCATCGTCTCTTTAACGCGACCGCGTTCAAACTATTTTTCTCCGTGTTAACGCTGACGTGAGGAAAAAATTCCCCTTCCTCCCCCATTCTCATAAGAAGCAATATGGCGCCGTTCTTGTTAATATTGCTATGGGATGTTTGTGTCATCGTCTTGGTGGATACTAGGCTGTAGTAATGCAATAAATAATTTACTATATTACAGTTTTTACTATGTTTTACTGTTTAGATGTTTGTAATGAAAACTAAAATACCAACATTTATAAGGTTTCTCCTTCAATCTCTTGATTTTCTTCGTTAGCATAAGCTGTGAAACCCTATGTGGAGGACAGTGAGCAAATCTAGGCTATGTCCTTTAGTGTTGAAGAACTACAAAGTCAGAAGGAGGGTTTAAAAAAGTGACCCTTTAATTCCAATAAATACAACTCTTCAAATTGAGAGTAAGCCACTACTTGGGCTGAACTAAAATAATATGAAAATAAAGTGTGTTAACAAATTCAAATACCTAACTTAACTTAAGTAGGACGGCGAGGGAAGCTTAACTCTTAGTGAAATGCAATTACGCGAATTTCACTAGCAAACACTGGTAATTGCAAATTGCCTATGAAGGCGAACTTTCCGTAGACAGAGGAAATCTTTGCGCGCACAGCCTTACGGCGATAAATCCAAGGCTCTGTCTTTCCTCTCGTTAACTCCTGCCTTTTAACTGCTAACAGATATGTGCGATTTGCATAAATATCTCACTCGCGCTAAATTCGGGCAGCAACTGAAACTTTGAGAATTCGATAGGAAAGTTCAAACTAAAAATAATTTGGTTAATTAAAATAATGAATGCTACAGAACAACAGATCTGTGTCACAGAGCAAGAGATTATGACCCTGTATAATTTACAAAAAAAACTTACTCTGGAGCACCTAAAGTTTTAAAACAAACCTCTATCAGAAAAATGTTTGAAACAAGTAAAAAAAAAATGAAATATTTTATGCTTTATTAGTATTCCTTATTTTTACACGTCTCTATTGTATATGTCCTTAATGCTTTAAAATATTCCTGTAATCGCTAATATAAATGAATAATATAATAAATTAATATATATAATAATTTAAAGCATATACTAAAATAATGTAATAATGTATATTATTGTACATAATAATTTAAGTAAACGTATCTAATATTCCTTATTTATTTTGCACTTTTAGTCTAATATTATGATTTGGCTTTTCTGTCCTGAAATCCGCAAATTCCTAAAATCCGCACAACCTCTGGTCCCAAGCTTTGCGGATTTCTGGACTTCTACTATAATAAGAATTTACATTTTTCTTTAAAAGACCACTAAAGCAAGTATAGTTTTTGTCGCATATTACAGTTACATTTACTGCACTGTCATTAAAAGATACAGAAAGGTAAGCTCCTCAAAACGTACACAACTCACGACACTATAGACTACTGTTATTGAGAAATCATAGGTTGTTTATCGCGTTTAGTAAAATGTTAATTTTCCTTAGAGAGAAAATAAGGTCATAATTCTATCCAAAGTTATTTTTAAAATATTTGTGTCATACAGCAACGCTTAACGTTCTATATATAACACTGATACTAATTGTGTAAGAGAAAATAATTGTTGTTCATTAAAAATCAGTATTCTGTTTGCAAATAATAACTATGAAATTATTGCTCAGAAACCATGGCTAATGAATGAACAATAAATTTCTTAGTAATAATTTCACTGCCATCGAAAATATCAAAGTATTTAGGATATTTTTTAAATAGCTTGCTTCATTGCATTGATAAACAACATACGAGGCAACATAACTAGAAAGCTAAAGATCATATGACCATCGCCTGGCAAGAGTTTCCTATTTGCCAAGACAGGATTTTCTTCACAACGTCTTTTCTTTAGGCGTTTGAAAAGAATTTTAAAATGCAGTAAACTGCGTGCTTTTTCCCGTCGGCGTGGGGAAACAAATGCGTCAACGAATCGCTGAAAGATAAACACAACGGGGTCTCTACCCATGTGACATTAAACGCGTTACAACTACAAATATTTATGGCCGAGTGTTGTCAAAAGACGCAATACGAAAGAACAAATAACCTTGGCTCCCTTCAATGTCCTCTGTAAGACATTGATTGACAAATCGGGAAAACATGAAAAAAGAAAAGTACGCCAAAGAATTTTCATTCGAAAGGATTTTCTTTCATCGTTCCTATGTTCAGCGTTGACTCTATAAAGCAAGTCTCCTTTTCCAAGTAGTACTTGACCATCTAATAAAAAATTTTTACGTGAAAATCAAAACATGCTTTTGCAGATAAAAGTTTAAATATCTGGGTAGTAGATTGTTTAAAAATTGAGATTTGTTTTCTGTATAAAACTGCAAAAGAAGCATACCTCCAGAAAATAACACAAGTATCATCGATGTAACATCGTCGAAACATTTATAAAACAAGCATTCAGGGTAAGCATTTTGCAGATAGCTTCAAGGTAAGTATTTTGCTGGTAGCAAGAATAAAAAAGCTATGCATGTGTTGTATTTTAATTAAATTTTATGATGAATAGTATTTATTCTGTATGACTTTATTGATCATTTAATACACAAGGGATATTTGAAAAGATAAAAATAAGTGGAAAATTTAAATCGATGCATTATTTTGGTATCAATTTCATTTTAATATGAGAGGTAAATAGAAATTTCCATCTGGAGGTTTACAAAATACTCATACTGTTCATTTAAATATTGTAAAATACTAAGCAATAATTAAGTATTTCCTGCTTGCTGCAAATGTCTTAATTTCTGGAAGCTTGGTCAATCTTTTTTTGCGCATAGAACAACGGTAAGTTAAATCACTTTTTGAAATATCAGGATATTTCGAAGCAGGAGACATGAAAAATGAGCAATGCCCTTGCCGGGACTCGAAACTCGGACCTCTCGAATACGCGCCGAGTGTGCTGACCATTACACCATGAAGGCAGGCTAAGAAAGCGGGAGAAATACCTTAGGTACTCCCACTTTTAAAGAGCGATTGAGGATTAGGGGACCAAACAGCCAAATCATGGTGGTGGAGAATCATCATCCACCACCTTTTTTAGTTCGGACGCCAGTATAGAAACATTAGGCTATTTCGAAGCAGGAGAAATGAAAAATGAGCAATGCCCTCGCTGGGACTGTAACCTCAGACCTCTCGAATACACGCCAAGTGTGCTGACTACTGCACCACGAAGGCATGCTAAGAAGGCGGAAGAAATACCTCAAACACTAATTAATAATTCGGTATGTCACTAATAAGTCAATCGATTCGTATTATAAGTCACTAGTCGCTTAAGATTTGTGAAATGTACATGCTGTAGTTCTGAAATATTTAATTCCTCAGTATTAAAACTAATACTAACATAAAATTGACATTTCGTTTTATTCAGATAGTCAAAAATGAGGTTAAAGAAAGGTTTTATACAGTAAGCTTTTATTTAAAATGGATATGATAGTTAATGCATTAAGAATAATTTGTAATATAGTTTAATTGGGAATAACAGATTAAATAATTCTATTTACAGAATTCATCTACAATTTTACATCGCGAATAATAAAAGTGTGGGGCGCCCATTATAAATTAAAAAAAAGATAATGGCTTATACATTTGACAGAGCAATTAAATTAAGAGATTTCATTATTTAAGCGCCTCATGCTTTCGAGATGAATTAAGATGTAGATGTAATTTGTAGATGAATTAAGTAAATAAGAATTATTTTATCTATTATTCCCATTAAACTATATAATAAATTATTTTTCTCCATTTACTGGCTTAATTATCCTATCTATATCAAACAAAAGTTTAGTGTTACGCCAAAGGAGCGTTACCCCAGAAGGGCTACTAGTCCCGAAACTTGGTTTTGCGTCGGTTAACTATAAACGGCGCATCACTTTTTAAATTGTTGCCGCCAAATATTATCGCCTTGTATTATATTTAAAGAAATTAAGTAATGAAGCATCTCCTTGAATGTATGTACGTTTCTCGTACTGTGAAAAACGACGGGACTTAAAGCCATCAAATTTTGAATGGCGTTAAGGTTTTAATACTCCACCGAACATGGGTACCTGGAAGCCCGAATTTTGAATTTCGAATTTGTTTTATTATATATTTCATATTTTGTAAACGTTTAACGAATTTTTTATTAAGAAACTCAACGATTTCAAAGCGAGCAATGGCAACACTGTACGAAAAAACATTTTTATCTACAGCGCACGAGACTGTCTGGCGGAAATTCTAAAGATATGCTGTTTTAAAATATTTGGTGATAATGCTGTTAAATTGAATTTTATGTGGCTTAAGTGCAAATAACATGAAATTTAATAAATAAAGATAACGCGGAAAACATCCTTTTCTGCGTAATATAAAATCTGAAAGCTTTTAGAATTTTTTTTTTTTTTTTTTTTTTTTTTTTTTTTTTTTAAA
>KK113701.1:261187-342639 GCA_000611955.2 Stegodyphus mimosarum
TTTTTTTTTTTTAGTCTCAGTTATACGTTATCAGTGATGAAATTTTTAGTCATTATTTAAACCACAAGCAATAAATTATAAAAAAAACTATAAAATAAAGAAAAATAACTGAACTTCCTGCAGAGAATGAAAAATTCGTTTGAATATTCAGTTTCGGAAATTAGGCGTAATAAGACTGTTACTTGATGTTAAAACGAAAAAGTGAATATCCGATACATTTTTAGATGTTGAAATTTTAAAATCATAAACGTCAAATAATCTAAAAAATTGAGGGATTTTCAAAAATTCGTCCGAAATTCTAGTTATAATTTTCATATAAGTCTGATTACATTCGATGGTGCGTACAACAAAATTCTGATATGTTTCGTTTATTCGTTAAAGAAATATATGTTCGAAAAATCGTTTAAGCATTAAATAAAAAAACTATATCAAAATTTAAAGAAATTCGCCTCACCACATCGCATTGCCATTGATAGACAGTGGGTGCACAAAGTTTGAAATCAATAACTAATCAGAAAGTAGGTTAAAAATCGATAACAAAATTCCATTCACAGCAAAACAGCATGACTGAATTAAATAAAAGATTATAAAAATTACAGAATTTATAGATTACTTTGGCTTTGTATAATAACTGAAGATGTCATTATAATAACTTTTTTGGCTGTTGCCAACGCAATTTTTTTCAAAACAAAATCATATAATTCCTGACCTCTCTACGAATGTTGTTATCAAATCCTTCAGCAAAATATATCTCAATGGAATAAAAATGTTTATATATGTAATAAAGACATTAATTTGCTGTTATTATTATTCTCCAAATGTTCTTTCACCTTTTTCATCATAGTTTTTGATACAATAAAACATGTCTTTTTTTAAGGTCTTTTTTTTTCTTCTCGATTTTACAAAAAATAATTTGACAGCGGTTTGTTTTATTTAAGAAGTCTTGCACAATGGAAGTATGTAATTTGTTCGCTACATACATATATCGCTATTTTCGGAAACTTTTTTACCATTTGTTTTTAACCATCACTTTTGTTTTCTTCTTTCCTTTCCGTGGTACACTGATTTAGGATTTTCTCAAATTTCTTTTTCCTTTTTGATATATGCTGTTGCCATTACTGCTATTTTTTTGCATAATTTAAAACTTCATTTTATTATTCGTTGTCATCTTTATTTTTCTTCATTTCTTTTTCCTCTTTTATTATAAACGGAATCAGATTGTCAACTTTATTTCGCTTTAATTGATCTTTATAAGTCTGCTTTCTTTTTGTAAAAGCCTTTTTTTCTCAGTTGTGAATTTTTATGCAATACTGATAATTCTGAATATTAGTTTGGGCATATTTTCTCAAAGTTCTGATTTGTAGAATAAATAAAAATAAATAAAATAAAATGAAATAAAGTGCGTTACTTGTTACAGTAACAACTGTAATTGTGAAGGGAATATTTATTAATTATAGATGTACTTGGAGTTATCTTGTGTAGATAGTTTATGTACGTAATCTGGCATACTATTTAGCACCGAATCCGATTTTATTACTTTCCATTTTTTATGATGACATATTTTGTATTATTTAAAAATAATTATATAAATACTTTATGCATTTAGTTTTAAAAAATTCCATTAAAAAAAATTTTTTTTTGTTTATTTTTATTCTTTTCTATGTCGAACCCTTTTCTATGTCTTCCGAATTACGGGCCTTAAACATTTATCTTATTTATCCATTTCGATAGTTTATTCTTTCGACCAAGAAAACGCCTTTTTGTTATTTTTAAATTACCAGTGTTTCTCTAAAGTGACTGGAAAAGTTAAAAATATTCTAGTTTTCTAATTTAGATATGGTTGAAAAAAAACTGTATTTCTGAATTATCTTTAGAAGATCGTTTAGCCGCTTTAGTTTCCAGAACAACTATAGGTTCGTTATTTTTAAAACTACATAGATTTCTGATGAACTGTCTTTAGAATTTAAATCATTCGGGTATTTAATTATTAAATTACAACTTGCTTCTTTAAGTCGAGGCATAAAATATAGAAATAGCAAAATTATGAAACAGAAAAATTTTATTAGTAAAAACAAATAATATGTACTTTAAATTATGTATTGTAGGAATAACCAGTTTCTGTATATGTGTATATATATGTAAGATATAACAAAATACGATGGCTGCTCTAAGAAATGATTGGCGACCTCAAAATTAACTGTTTTAAATTTGGTGTTCTTCACCCCTAAGTTCATCTGTTCTCCCAAATACGAGATCTTTTCATGTTACATAACGCTGCTTGAAAAATGGAACTAAAAATTAACCAATAGCTGTTTAGCTGCATAAATATCTAGTAACTGCGTAGTCTCTCTCTCTCTTTCGCCTGCTGCTGACAGTGTGCAGCTCAGCCTCTGCTAAGTATTAGCTTTGTTTCGTATAATCATTTCAATTATTATCTTGTTTTTCACTTGCAATTCTAAATTCATTTTCATGTAAATGTAAGAAACGCTAAATCACTGAGTTTTAGAATTTAACCCTTTCGGGACGGATGAAAGTCGAAAGGAGTCGTCCCACACAGACGGGGATTTTGCATTCGCTAAGCCTAATTTAGGGGGGGGGGAAATCAAACAAAAAAGTTTACTTCCTAATGTCATAATTTTTTGTACTATTTTAAATTATGACTTAAGCTATCATAAATGCTAAAATCAGCGTTTGATAATCTTTTTCCTTTATTTTACATGAAAATACATAAAAAAATGCTTATTTTGAGAAATAATTTTCGGAAGCTGTATTCAAATTATTCTGGAGTTTTAATTGATTAAATACATTAATAAACTTTTGAATTAATAAGAAAAGTACAAGGAAGACTCTTTACAAGAAGGAGTAACAAAATCTTTCACGTGAACTGGAAGACAGCTCCTCAGTGAGCTCAGTCTTTGACAAAATATCCATATGAGAATCATTTGAACATGGCTGTCTAACTTTTTAGAAAATGAATTACTCTTCTTCATCTCACTAATTGGCTCATTTATCATTCGTCTGATAAATAACGCTTGCTTGCCATAATAAACTGAAATCAAGGCTTTCCGAAATAAAAGCAAAGCGTAATAGAACCTCACATAGTATCCCTAAAAGACCTATACATAGTAACAGTAACACCGGAAAACCAGAACTCTATTACCTGGCGTTCACAAGGATCGCCTACATAGAATGTCATCCTGGCCGCCAGAGGCAATCCTCGGGACCGCGATCCAACCAGTGAAGCTGACGAGCCCCACAAAGTCGAAGAAAATCAATGTCAATTAAACGAAGTCGGAAAATAACACGTCACGCAGCATCACCCGACTCTATCAATAGGGGCGTTTCCCCTCGGACGATCAACAAATTCTGACAATATAGCTCCACCACAGACAAAGTAACGGACACGACAGTACCAGTACGATCCCTTCCAAGCCTGAACCAACCTGAGAATAAACTCAGGCTCTAGTCCTGTGAAGTCAACTTATTTACCCCCGTGGTTGAGACTGCCTAAGTACAGATCCTAGCCAGTACTTCCCAGGAGTTCTCCTAAGTCAACACCCGGGGGGGATACATAGTAACAAAAAAAGAATTACAAAAAGGATTCTAAAAGATATAGAAACAAACGTTTACATACGTGGCGAGTTAAAGGTCTATTTACATTACGCTTCCCCCCCGCAACAGCTGACACCAACGTTACGCAGAATGTGATCAAATTGAAGGTCAGGCTCCTAAACCAGCATTCACTTCAAACGTTATGGACGCAGGATGCCATCTCGTTGTGTTTAAAACGTTTCAGGACAGTAGCAAAATGTGTGACGGCCGGGGGTGAGCGAGAAAAAGCTCTGGCATGCCAGCGTCCCGCCTGCGAAATAAGTGCGTTTCTTGCTGGCTCTGTGTGTGACAGTCAGCGGGAAAGGGTCGAATGTAAAAAATTTTTTATCTTGTTGTCCGAAAAAAACTTATTCCGCTTAATAAATCATGAAATCATTGCAGAAATTTACTTCTACACAGCCACGTTTCACAGGTTTTTAATAATAATTCCGGCTGTCTTACATTATTTTGCAATTTAAGAGACACTATTCGAGAAAACTTCCTTCATTTCAACCATGGAATTGACAATTTTGAATGCTATGTCCATTATTTCTTTTGTATTTAATCTTTCGCTGGCTAATACTTGTCTGAGAATTATGCTGTAGTAGCTCAAAACTTGGGAATTTGTCATCAGTTTGGCAAAGAGTTATGAATATATTTCTGTGATCTATCGTTGCTCCATCTGTTGTTATTAAAACTGTTTTAAAAAGTGGTATTTCCAAATTAATGAGGAAGCTTTTGAAATAGTTGAATATATCTACACCTCTAGTCCTTTCTTTCAACGAAATCATACCCAGCAGTTCTTCTTCAGATGTGTAATTTTTAATATCCATTTGAAAGAAAAAGCAATTTGCTATGCCACTTATATCTGTCTATTAATCAGACTGAAAGCGAAAACAAAAACATTTATTAATACCGTCATATATCTGTTCTCTTAAATTTTCACTCATTTTCTCAGTCCACGGCATCCTAGTATTTCGACACAATTTTACAGCTTTAATTACTGCAATCATTTTCATTTTTAAATCATAAAAATGTGAATCTAATATTTTCAGGAAAAGTTTTTTTTTATAATTTTGCTTCAGAAAATGGCTTGTATATATATATATATACAGGGTGTTTATAAAGTCCCGGACCCATTTTGATGTTTAATAACTCATAAATAATGAAGATATAAACAAACTTATGGCATTTATTGATGGAATAACTTATATATTTTCCTTTTTACGTTTGAATATGTTTACTTTTGTAAATATTGTCTGCGCGTATGGTTAATTTCAGATAATTGCATTTTCCAGTCTAAATATCTGTACTTTTCTAAATACCATCTGCTTATTGATTGCATTTTTCTCTCTTTTGTTTTTGGCAACTATTGCAATGTTAAGTATGAGGCACAAAAGTTAATGTACGGTGTGGACTAATGCACGACCTAGTCATTGGGCCTTTCTTATTTACAGAAAAGATGCTCTCGTCAGTTGTATACTTAGACATGTTGAAAAACTTCGTATTTCCACAACTAGAAGAGTTTCAGCCACATGTCTTTTTGCAAGAAGATGGTGCACCACCTCATTGGGGTACCATCATTCGTAGTTCTTTGAATGACCATTTTACAGGAAGATGGATTGGCCGAGGAGGTCCAATTCCTTGGCCACCCAGATCACCTGATGTAACGCCGCTAGACTTTTTCCTTTGGGAATTTGTAAAGGACAACGTTTACAGAAGGAGAGTATCGAACATTGATGACCTAAAAGCCAGAATTACAACCGCAATAGCCTCTGTGGATGCCGACATGCTTGCCGGTACCTCGCGTGAAATTGAATATCGACTTGATATTCTCCGTGCGACGAAAGGGACACACGTGGAAGTTCACTGTCAAGGGTCATGAAACACGGGAAAGTCTATCTAACCGTTTATGTTATTAATTTTAATCTATCTTTATTATTTTATGAGTTATTAAACATCAAAATGGGTCCGGGACTTTATAAACACCCTGTATATTTGTGCTAATATGTCGTTGATTTCAACATGTTCAATGTGGCCCTTTTTAAAACATTTTGTTGAACTCTTAACGGAGCCTTAAGATTTCTAATTTTATTTTTTCTCAAGGCTCAGTTTTGTGAACTATCTAAATTGCATTTGCAGGTTGAAATCATTTTCTGGTGCTTTAAATGCTGGTGTTCCAGACCCATGCTTTTCGATGGGTCAGGGAGGCTCTTTTCAAACGATAGTTTTTGGTTATACGTGCAGTCGAACAAACAGTGATCAGCATTACCGATGGCACCGCACATACAGAGGTCATTATTTCTGAGTAGAAAGCGATGCAAATAAGAAATATATGGACCATGTTATGTATTGGGTAAATTGCGAAGAACCACTAATTAAGTTCGGATCTACATTAGGAAATATATTCTTCTTCTAACATCTTCTGCTTGTGATGGCCATGTTTCAAACGTTTTGTCATTCTTTAGAGAGTTCAGTGCTGAGTGTAGCTTTAAAATATGAGGCAGGATGGGGTACATTCAGTAAACTTATGAATGACTCATTAGCTGCGCTCTTCGTAATCTCGTCAACTGTTATACCTTCAACATATACATATGAAGATTATATAAATTAGTTAATAATGTCATTAAAAATATTTCACAGAAGAAATATACTTAAATTTAATCACAAAAAACCTAAAATCAAACGTTCATATTTATAATGCGATAATAACTTAACAAACAACTTACATAACTGAAATACTTAGATAGCATGAATTATGCTGTGTTTAGAATTACGAATACCGAAAGAAAAGTAACAGAACTGCAATCTACAATTCATAAAATGAGTTGTTTTGATCATATACAAATGAGCATCTTATTATTTTAGTTTCTACATTTTAGTTGTAATGGTAGATTACCATGATTAATATTTTTAAAAATCAGTATCCCTTCTTCGGATACTACAGAGAAGAGCACATTAGATTCCTGTGCATCATCCTCTTCCTGTATCGACGATTTCTAGTACTTGAAACAGCTGTCTCCAAATCATTTTCAGAAATATCGTCATTATTCGCCAAATTTTCAACGAAAGTTAAATATTCTGAAATTTATTCTAAAGTATAAATTTTGTCGTTTTATTCCATTGTTTTATTTAATGAATTTAGATTGTAGATAATGTAGATTTTTGTTACTTAAATAATCCATTAATTGATCTCCTGCACAGCTATTGCGCAAAAAAGGCATTAAGACTGGATTTGCTTCGACACCGGTTTGCCAGCTTTTCGAAAAGCTATTGAGGCTGAATTGATAGCCCCTGTAAAGTAAACTTAACAGGATTTTCCTCTCTGCGGTCTGACGCACCACTCCTTTATCAAAGCTTTCGTTCTTAACATGCATATTCTTTGCCTAGCTACGATGGAAATATTTCAGCGTCAGCTGGCGCATGGAACTGACCAATCACAATCCATCAGCAGCAGCAGCGCGCCAGGTTTTAATACACAACATTGCTAACGATCTAAACCAGAGGCTCTTAAACAGAAAGGGATAACCTCAGTTGACCTGGGAATAAATGTAACATTTTCGCAAAAGAAAATTATTTTAGGTATAAAATGATAATTATGTTGTATGATGTGAACGTAATATTCTGTTAGAGCGGTATCAGTTAAAAATGCGCCACGTTTTCGCCACCAATTTTGCCAAATTTAAAATTATGAAATAATAATAGAGTTGGAAAGACTAAAAACACTACTTCTTTTGAAAATAAATTTTTTTAAACTTCACAATACTTAAAGAAAGAAAATGTTTGATTTTAATTTTTTAATGTAGAATATTCTACACATAAATAAAAAATAAAACAAAACGAAATTTAAACAGGTGGCATAAAGAATCTTCTACACATAAATAAAAAATAACAAAGCAAAACGAGTTTCAATCTAAACCCAGGTGGCATATAATTATAAATATCGTTCAATATTACAGACAAATTTCTGTTTTTGAATATAACCGATGCCCCATAACTTCTATCAGATATAACTCTAAATGGTGGCGAGCACTGCCCCGATGACATTTGTTTCTCCATTTAGCACTGCCCCATAATCGCTCCACAGTATGACATCCGATTTCGAGGTCTACAAGATTATAATTCATAGTGAAATGTTCATACCCAGAATTTCGTAATTCCTCTTTCTTATATTCTTTCCAACAGGCTGAAAATATAATGCTGCTATTCACGATGTTTTCCTGAATGGCAGTCATCACAGTTGTAGCACAACGATCGGGAACGGCGACCAGAAAGCATTTGCTTTCCCAGCACAAACTCCTGAATACCAATTGTTCCGGAAGAACACATCCATTGTTGTTTTTCCTTTTTGTGAAAAGACTTTCTTCTATTTCTACGAGGTTGTTGGCTCCATCGATTTTATTTCTTTTACGAAACATCGTACTATTTATACATACCTCTATCAAGTAGTTATTCCAATTTACTATCATATTATGGCTGACTTCTAATAGAAGTTGGCAAATTTCAATCGACGTCAAAGCCTGACACCACTGAACGGCACTGAGAAAAGAAAGACGCGACTCTTCAAACCATGTTTTGGATCTCAATCCTTTTTTTTTCCTCACAGCAAAAACGTACGTAACAGCGCCATATAAGGAGCTTTGATGGAATCAAAAGTTAATATCATCGAATGATTTTGAGAACAAATTCCCATGAATTATCCCTTTGTCCTAAAGGAATCTCATGGCAGCCTCTTCGTTATTAGGTAATTTCCAAATTGTGTTAACCATTGTATTAAGAAAAAGGGCGAAACATGGCGAGAAAATAATGTGTGATGATTTTTCAAACGAAAACTGGAAATCTCGAGCCACGATATTTCAAACGTTTATTTCTCGAGCCTTCATATTTTGCGTGTTGTTTTAGCATTGTTTTCTTTTCATTTTTAACTGACGCCGCTCTTACGGAATAATACCGATGTGGAAAATTGAAAACAAAGAATTTTGAGGTGGAAGTAAAGAACACTTGGCAGAGGAAAAGTTGAGCAAAATAACTTATTGAAAAAACGTATAAGACTGTAGTTCTTTGCCAAAATTTAATGTTCCAAGATTAAATTTAAACTTCTCAAATAAATGAATTTTCAGAAAAGATTATGTACGTATACTCATATAAAATACCAGAAAAGCGGCAAAAATATTTTATACAGAAATGCTATTTAACGAGTTCCAATTTTTCGAAAACACTAATGTGTACTTTTCTGAGAGGTGGAAGGCTAGGAATAAATGAAACTAGATTTAATTACTTTCTCAATGGAATGAATGCACAAGTCGTTAAAAAATTAACAAAAATTTATTCTTTCCACAAGAAATAAATCAAAATGCTGAAATATTTCTTCAGAGATATTAGTACAATATCACAATATCTCAAACGTTAAAGAGAATTCATTTTGAAACAGATAAACTAATTCTAACTCACAGCGAAATCGCTACAATCAGTCGCAGCATTAAGTAAACAAACAGCAGTTTGCCTTAAGCAGCTACAACTACAACTGAGATGAGGTGTTTAAATTCGCCTTTGATAAGCTTTTTAATTATCACTGGAACAATCTCGATTTTTCTAGGTTTTTCTCGATGGCAACAGTAATTACGAGATATTTATTTATTAAATATTAAATACATGCACTATTTTTATTTTTTCGACGCAGCTTTCTCTTCAAAAATCGTCTGCGTTGCGCGGAAAAATAAAGCAATTTTAATTACAATTCTAAATAAATAGCCAAATAAATATGAAATCCGTAACAATATTTTGATAGAAAATGCAACTATTAACGGAAAGACTAAAAGGTGATTTTTTCATTTTCGGATTCTGGTTCTAATCACAGCTAACATGAAAATTTTTATTGTAGTGCAAGTGAATTTTATTATTATTATTACCTGACATGAAACCGAATTCGAAATGTCATTGTACTAATGAGGAGGCACGCAGTAAGAATTATACAGTTCGAAATATTATGGTACAAAATCAAGTCTTATGAAACCGCAAGGACCGTCAACTTTGTGCTTAAAGGGTCTGTTTCCGGCTCTTAAAACACTTGTTTTGAATGTCATTTCAAGGCCGGAACATACTGTTTAACGTTTTTTCCCCTGTTTCTTTCTGCGTGTGTAAGCAGCTGGATAAATTAAGAATTCAGTTAGAAATCACAAGATAAAATACTTGCCAAAGACCAAAAGGCTCGGTAATTTTAACTACATTTTCAGTTCTTGTAATTTGTTTCAGCGTCAGGTCCCTGTCTTTATTTTGTGGGAATACAATCACAGCAAGCTGAGCAGCCTGAATACTAGCCCAGAAATTCAGATTTAAATTAGCTTAAGTTCTTAAGGAGTCTCTTACACATCCAAAAAACTGTTGTGATTAACGACATTTAAATTTGTTGCAAATTTGTTGCTACTGATGTGATAAAATTATAAACATTTAGAGAAGTTTCTTTTCCTTCAGTGATGCTCACAAAAATTATTACGATCTTCAATATAAATCCCGGCTTATTTAAAAAGTTGCTAATTAATTTGGTAAGCAGAATCTGCGAACTTCCTGAAAACGAGACTGTGTTCTAGTCGGAAAATATTTCGTTACTATTAGCTTGGTAATAATAATAACTTAGCATAGGAGATACTATCAGTCTCAAACCTCACCTTTTTGCCTATATAATTTCAAATGTTGTCGCCTAATGTTGTTGCCATACATTAGTTTTAAAAAAATGATGTAGGGAATATTAAAAAATATTGACATTAATTAATGTGACATTCAGTATTTTGCCAGGAATTCTAAAGAATTTTAACTTCCATTCGCCAGTTTGTTGCCATTTGGTGAAGGGTAAGATATTTAATTAGTCTGTTTAATTTTAATCTATCTATTATTAATAAATTAAATGATTGAAAAGCAATGTACGCTCTTCTTTAGCTATTTTATTACCAACTGGACACGTGATTTCACATGTCGTGGATTTATTATAAGCGTTATCTATATATACATATATATGCTCCAAAATTTTCTAAAAACCTTATTGCAAACAGCATTATCAACCAGAGACTAAGAATCAAAAATATTTGCACTCCATTTGATGACATTAATCAAGAAATGCAATATATAAAAATCACATTTATTAATAATCGTGTTGCATTCAGATTTATTAACTTATTTCTCCAAAAATTACACATTAGGGCACTTTAATTTTAAATTATTGTTGCTTATGATAGGTGTTACTTAAATCAAACTTGTAAGTATTTATTAGATGAGTAACAATTTTAAATACATTTGTTAATTTGTATATAGTCCCTCTATTTCTGTTATTAACAATTAGCCATTGCTATTCCAGTCCTTTACACACGAATTAAGTGAAAACATTTTAATGATAACTCACTTTTTTTTTCTTTCCAAAACTTTCTTCCTTCCCCATTTAACACCTAGTAACTTATTCGCGCATTTTATACACCTAAGAGTTAAAATTTAAAAATCAATTTTTATAAATATTATTGTCATTTATTGAAAATGCTAAAATGTTGAATCCGTAATGACCAGCAAACCTTGCAGTCGAGGCAGATTAAAACTTCATTTTTTTATTTCATTTGATATTTGCAGCCACAATTTACTTGGCACTCTATTCGTGCCTATTCAAGAACATTTGTAAATTAGTAATAGCCCTAATTCCCCCTCCCTATTCGAAAAATAGTAAAACCTTTTCTGGACCGCGTCATTTCTACATCAGTCTTTGCCACATGGCCTGTGTAACGCTGAAAGCGCAGCAAATTTGGCACCTAAACTCAAAATTTCGAGAATTCAAACCTTTCTCTTAATAAACAACCTAAACCAAAACTTCTCTTGGTGAGCCTCCATATTGGATAACGGCGCGCTTTTTCTTCAGCATTCTTCCCTTAAAGACGCTAGTTCGTTCGCTTAGCTTCTGTCTGCTGTTGCCCATTATTTTAAAAACATAACCTGTATAAAATTGTGGGCTGCAAAGCACACCCACAATGACGATGTGAAATAAAAACGAATGTGCCGTCAGAGTTCATTATCCAGGAATAAAATTGTGTGTGGAATTTAAGTCTGCGTCTGTCTTCGAGTGTCATCTTTCCAACTACGCAGTGAAGCCTCTCCAAGTTATAACGCAGAGAAGCATCGCCAATCCGTTGCAGCTTTCTCCAAGTCATCCTATTACATATATATAACTATACTAGAAAACCCGGCGGTCATACGAAATAATCTCTGTTCTAGATATTATAAATTGTAATTAAAATGATTTGTGCAAAGGTGTCTGCTAATTCAAACTGAATTCCCCAGGGCACGCGGCGAGGACGCCTCTTTGCTTACTGCCCCACGAGGTTTTCCCCTTCTACTTGCTTATTTGCTTAAAGTAGAGTGCAATGAAGGAAACTACTGGCGGTACATTTCTTTCTCTGCTCAGTTGTTTCTCTTTGTCGAGAAAGCCGTTTTTGTGCAGCTTTAGCTCCTTTTCTCTCCTCTTCAGTGCTGTATTTTCTATGAAGCATTCGTAAAAGAAATTACGTTAAGACATAGTTTTTATGTAAAACAGATGATTGCAAATGCAAGCAAATGTTCGCCTACCACCTGGCACTCTCAGTTTGCGTTCAATTGTAAACCATTTCAAAAACAGATGATTGCTAATGCGAACAAATGTTCACCTTCTCCCTGACACGCTCAATTTGCGTTCAGCTGAAAATTCAGTTTAAAATACAATGTCGGAATAAAATCGGGCAACATTTTAAACTCTTTAAGCGAAAGGATATTTAGCATAGGGGTTTATGTAAACCTACCTGATGAGATGTACTACGCAAACTCGTTAGTTGGTTTCTTCTCCTTTAATTTCTCAACGTTTGCAAGTTTCTAGGTAATTAATATGTAAATATAGTCAATAAGCAATAATTGTATGAATTAAAAATATTTACATACGATGATAATCTAATTAAAACAATGATAACTATAGTGATAAAATTTATTTTACTATTTGAATGCCGTAGCAATTTCACCCATTGGCTAGTACAGTTGCGCAAGCAACCAATAAACTATCGGCGACAAACAGACACTTAAGAGCATATAATAAAAATTTTTATATATAACTATTTTGTTTTAATTATTTTAATTACTTATATATGTGTACAGAGTGCCTACTTAAGTCCGGTACCACCTCTTTAACAGCCGAACGGCTGCAGCTAAGTCATAAAAGGGGTGTCTAGGTATAGTAAAGTGACAATTCCCTACTAGATGAGACCGTTTACAGCGCCATCTGATGAAAAACTGCGTAGTTAACGTTCCTATCTCGAAAACGTAAGAGATAGGAGGAAAAGGTAAATTACATATTGTAGAGCCTTATCGATTTAGTACGAAAAGACACTCATGAACGTTAAGAACAGATCATTTGAGACACGCATTTGTTTGTTTGCGATTTCCTACACCGTGACGCGACTAAACGATCTCAGAAATAAAAAAACAACTAAGAAGCAAGACTAAACTAAAACAATTAAGAAACAAAACTAAAAAACAACGGTAAATCAGCCGTATTTGTTGATTATTTTAACGATTGTTAAAACAGATCGTCGAATAAAAAGGAACATTGTGATACTCGGCTTAGCAAAGTATTTTACTGTGCGCTGGAATCAGCGCACAGTAATATAGATGTGATACTCGGCCGACATGTGATACTCGGCTTTATTATTTCAGGAATAAATGGGAAAGAACGGAATTTCCCATTTTATTACTGAAATAATAAAGCTTAGAAAGTAAAGATAAATCGCTAACTATGCTTCCTATAAAAGCTATATTATAGAAAAAAATCTGATGGCAATGAGAATATACGTTAAGCCTATTACATCAGGTTACAAAGAAACTAAATGATAGTTGCAGTGACTAATTTTTACTAAATAAAATCCCGAATAAGATTATTTAAGCCAGGCTGATTGGAGGATTCTGCCTTAAGGGATAGGATTGAATAACTGATTGGAGAATGTCAGTATTGAGAACGATAGACAGACTTCTGATAAGGAACGTTAGGTGGGCGTAAAAACTCTGTTGAAAATGTGCTCAGCCTGTAGCAAAAACTATTAAATATGAATTAATCAGCACAGCAAAATTAATATAAATTACTGTTTCCGCCGTCTAACGAAATTATCGTTTGCCAAATCTGTATAATAGGTTTGCGGCTCGCGAGCCTCGTGCGGCTTTCACAGACGTGTGGTGGGGTTCTAATGCAAATAGAATATGTGTTCGACATAGGGTAAACTAAAACTACTCAATGTCGAAAAGAGAGTAATTAATTTATTTAATTTCCTTTTACAAAGTTATTAGTAAACATAAATTAATCAATGGTCAAACGCAAAAATTAGATCTGTTTATAAACGGTTTAGCAATGAATAAATGGATACTTGTGGATGCTTCATGAAGGGGTCTGCTGAATTTTTGAATCTTTAGTAGAAGTAAAAACAGAACTCGGTTGTCTGTGAGCGGAGCAAAAAGCGCATGGAATGCATCTGAAGTATTTAATATGAAACATAATTTTATGCAAGCTAAAAATAATTTAGAAGTTTATTCGACATCCGAATTGATCAGAAATTTATGGTAAATGGATACTTTGGGATTTCGGAATAAATGTGATGACAATCACAGCTTAGAAGACGTTCTTATCTATAGAAATTTCGAGAATACGTAACATTTGATGACAACATATACGGCTGATTTACCGTGGAAACTAAAAAACTTTATTTTCCATGTTCAAACTTGTCTTCCCAGCTGACATGCACATCTGGACCCTTGTTAGAACTTCACGTTGGACACGTTGTAACAAAGAGTGTGACACTTGGAGAAGCATCTGTAATTCGTCTTTCAGGTCCTGTAATGTATATGGTGTGATCGCATACGCCTGCTGTCTGAGATATTCGCTCAGGAAAACGTCCACTGAATTCAGTTCAAGTGAAAGCAGTAGGCACTCTTCGAAACCATCTTACCTTCCACCGGATACTGCTTCACTTGTAATGTCTTGTGCGCAGGCACATCGTCATATTGGAACCATCTACTCCGGAGATGAAGCAACTGCAGGTTGTTAACAAAATCGAGTAATACCTCTTACATAATGTTACGTTATACGCGTTCGTGGATTTGAGAGTATCCGATGAAAACACGATGGAGAACAATAAAAAGCACAATTTATTTACAAGAATCACTATTTACAGCACAGTTCCAAAATTACCTTTAAAAGCGTCGAAAATCTACAATAAATACTCTGAAACAATCAGCAACACAGCTTCAGGCTGTAACTGTAAAGGTTGCTTCACGGCAACACTAAACTTATAATAAACACCGTGGAACAATCACCAATACACTGTCAAGCTATACTGTAAAGGTAGCTTCACGGCAAAGCACTATCTCGATCGCTTTCCGTTCACAAAACTCTCGTGTAGCTTAGCACTCACAGTAAGCAGCGATTCTCGCAATTCTCACAATGCCGGCTCTCAGAAACGCAAGGGTTTATATAGCTTTTCCTTAGGTTCCACAGGTTTCGAGAAATATCTCGACAGGAAGTTCTTCTAGAAGCTTCCTCATTGGACCATGGAATATCGCCGATTTGGTCGCCAAATGGGCGATAAAATCTGGTAACCCTCCCATACACTATTTTATGGCAACCCTAGTGTTATGCCGGAAAGCTTACATACAGGCGCAACCGCCGAATTTTTCGCAACACTGCCCCCTCCCAAGGACTGCAGTACGTCCCGGGCAGTACAATTCCTGGTTGGGAGCCAAAAAGAAATAATCCAAAAAGCTAGAAAACAAATAAATAAATTACAATAATAACAAATAAATTAATGAATAACAAAATTTGAAAATATTTACAGTATTTACAAATAACAAAGAAATAAACATTTACACTAATTACAAAGATCTATGTACAAGCAACTATGCATAAATCATACAATTAAACATAAAACCATTACGAAATACGGGGTACCCATAACAAAAATAACTATCACTAATTACTATTGCCATAGTATGGAGCTAACCTCTCATAATGTACAATCTTAGGTTTGGAATTGGGAGACTTACGGATCCGTATTACGGCGTCATTCAGTCTGTTGAGGACTGTATAGGGACCTTCCCAATGCGATTGCAGTTTGGGAGAAATGCCCTTACGACGGCTCGGATTCCACAGCCAAACCTTGTCGTTTTCCTGGAACTTATGTTCGGTCGCTCTTGCGTCGTACCTCTTCTTCATCCTGTCCGTCGAGATGTTAATTCGCTCTCGAGAAAACCTGTGCACCGTTTCCAACCGGGCTTGGAGATCTTGAACGTACTCCTCAGGAGAGGACTGTAGATCCGGAGGACGGCCGAAAAGCAGGTCACTCGGAAGACGAAGATCACGACCGAAGAGCATTTGAGAAGGGGAATAGCCGGTACTCTCGTGGACGGCACTACGGTAAGCAAGCAGGAACAGGGGCAGCTTTCGATCCCAGTCTTCTTGGTTCTTGGAAACCATAAGCGATAGGTGGTTTAAGATTGTGCGGTTAAATCTCTCCACCATGCCGTCAGACTGCGGATGTAACGGGGTGGTCTGTGTTTTCTTTATTTCCAATAAGTCGCACAGTCCTTTGAACACAGCCGAAGTGAAGTTCCTGCCTTGGTCGGTATGAATCTGGAGGGGAGTTCCAAATCTAGATACCCAGTTCTGCAACAGGACTTCAGCCGTAGTGACAGCCTCTTGGTCTGGAATTGGGTATGCTTCAGGCCACTTCGTAAAATAATCCATGACAACTAGAATGTATCTGTTGCCATCTTTAGTCCATGGCAGAGGTCCCAGTATATCAAGGGCAATTCGCTCGAAAGGCGCTCCAACGTTGTATCGCTGCAGTCTTCCGCGACAGCGTTCCTTCGGTCCTTTCTTGGCTGCGCAGGCATCGCAAGACCGGCACCATTTCTCAACGTCGTTTCTTGCGGAACTCCAAAAGAAGCGCTCTCGAACTTTGTTTAATGTCTTCATATAGCCGAAATGCCCTCCTGTTGGGCTGCTGTGTATTTCTTTCAGGACATCAGGTATTCGGTTTTGAGGAAGCAGCAGCTGCCATCTTTTATTAGTTCCATCGTCGCTTTCCCACAGTCGATATAAGACTCCATTTCGAAGGTGAAGTGAGTCCCAGAGAGCCCAGTACCTTTTAGTCATAGGACTGAAGATGGAAACGTCCTGCCACTTGGGTTTCGTAGCCGATGATTCCTTCAGCTCTATTATTGGCTTAATGTTAGGATCCGCCAACTGGTCTTCTCTAACTTTTTCATGACTCCACGGATCTGGCTCCGATGCTGTTGAAGATGTTACTTGTCGGATGCTAGGATTCGCCAAACCATACTTAGCTTGTGCTCTTGAACAATACCCGCAATGCGCAGGACAAGGCTTCCTAGATAAAGCATCCGCATTTCCATGGGAGGAGCCTTTACGATGTTTTATTTCAAAGTCATATTCCTGGAGTCTTTGAATCCATCTGGCTATCTGTCCTTCAGGATTTTTGAAATTCAATAGCCAAGTTAGGGAAGCATGATCGGTGCGGAGCAAGAATTTTCTGCCATAGAGATAATGATGGAAATGCTCTATGGCTTTTACGATAGCGAGCAATTCTTTCCGAGTGACGCAATAATTCCTTTCCGGTTTTGACAAGCACTTACTCCAATAGGCTATCACTCGCTCTTCACCGTCAATCATCTGGGAAAGGACAGCTCCAACACTTTCGTTGCTTGCATCCGTATCAAGTATGAATTGTTTGTCGATCTGGGGATATGCGAGCACAGGCGTAGATGTTAATGCCGTCTTCAGCTCATTAAAAGATTTTTCGCATTCCTCAGTCCACACGAATTTCTGTTTATTTTCCGTTAATCTATGCAGAGGTCTTGCGATGTTGGAGAACCCCTTTACAAATCTTCTGTAATAAGTGCAGAGTCCCAGGAAGCTCCGAAGTTGATGAACATCCACAGGGCGTTCCCAGTCCTTGACTGCCAAAACTTTCTCTGGATCCGTACGGACACCTTCGGCGGAGATGATGTGACCCAGATAGGTGACTTCTCTGCGAAACAGCTTGCATTTAGAAGGACTTAGCTTGAGGTTGGCGTCTTTCAATTTTTGAAACACCTTCCTGATGTTTTCTAGATGTTCCTCGAACGTACGGCCCACTATAATGAGGTCGTCAAGGTAAACCAGACAGGACTTGTAAGATAGGTCACGAAGCACTGTTTCCATCAGGCATTCAAATGTTGCAGGGGCGTTACAGAGTCCAAACGGCATAACTTTAAACTGCCACAGTCCTTGGCCAGTAGTGAACGCAGTTTTCTCTCTATCGTCCGGGTGAATTTCCACTTGCCAGTATCCGCTCTTAAGGTCCAGAGTGGAGAACCATTTGTGTCCTGATAGCGTGTCTAGTGTGTCGTCAATCCTCGGAAGAGGGTAGCTGTCTTTCTTAGTGATATTATTTAGCTTCCGGTAGTCGACACAAAATCTTGTCGAGCCGTCTTTCTTCCGGACGAGAACTATAGGAGATGCCCATGGACTTGTGGATGGCTCGATGATGTCACTTTCTTGCATCTCCTTTAGAAGATTTCCAACCTCTTCCTGCTTTGCGAATGGTAGGCGTCTGGGATGTTGCTTGATCGGTGAGTGATCACCCGTGTCAATTCGATGTTGTGTCAATTTCGTGCGGCCAACATCTCTGGATGTTCGAGAAAATAGATCTTCAAATTCACTAATTGTTTTCTCTGCTGCACATTTCTGTTCGGCGGTTAAGTTTGTTCTCTGCAGCAGTTCATCAATTAATTTCGCTGTTGACTCAGTGGGCATTGCAGGTGGGGCCTTGTAAACGCACGTAACCGGCGTGCAGGTTGCTAGCACTTTACCCTTCTGGATTGTTCTCGGACTATGGCTAACATTCGCCACTCTCACGGGGACGAAATTTTTGGAAAGGTCTACTAATGTAGAGGCGACTAATACATTTCTCGAGCTATTTTCGGGGTATTCAATTATTCCAAACTTGAAGCTATTTCTGTTTTCTATGCTGCCGGATATTAGTAATTCTGTCATCGGAGGGATCGTGAGGTCTGTTTTTGTTATTACTTGGTGAGCTGAAGGAATATCACTCTTCACTTCAAACACGGGTATATCTTCCTTCGCAGAGTGCATTTCGTTGCGTTTAAAGTCCAGTGTAAAGTCATATTTCCGTAAAACGTCTAGTCCAAGTATTAATTCGTCAGCGATGTCAGCGACAAATGCCAAGTGAGGGTAAGTCTCATTCCCGAAGGTAATGGTGATGTTAATTTTACCTTCAATGGGGATCTTGTCACCTGTCACTGTCTGTAGAGTCACACAGGGCGGAGTCCAGCGCAAAGTCTCGTTTAGTTCCCGCGCTACGCCTGTTCTGACGATGGTTACGTTGGCTCCCGTATCGATGATCATCTTACAGGGGTGTTTATTCACGTATCCTTCGACGAACAATCCGTTATCTCCACCGCTCATTGACGAGATCTGAAGAACTTTCAGAGGGGCTACATCTCTGCTTGGCAACCTCCGCCCCGTGAGATTGCCGCATTTTAGTTTCCCTGGTTTTTTTTTTCACGGGAGCTGCCTTCCGGTCTTGGCTCATGTGACAGTTCCTGCGCAGATGTCCTTCGAGTACGCAATTCCAGCACTTCATTGCTTTCTTGTCGGTGTTTCTGTTATTTGGTTTATTTAACGCTTCCCGAATCTCTTTTAACATTTCTTGTTTAAATTTTCTGACATCAAAATTTTCATTTCCTACTTTAGCCGCTCTGATCGGATGGCGATCTTTTCGAGTTGCCTGCTGAGCCGACTCAAACTTCATTGCATAGATTAATGCAGATTTCAGATCTTTGAGATCTGCCAACCTGAAAGCCTTCTGAATTTCCTGATCCCTAACGGCATCGACGAAATGCATAAGGGCCAGATTTTCACGGACATCAGGTGGACAGTCCGGATATGCATGGTGCGCCAGCCTTTCAATATCAGTTGCTAGTTCTTGGAGGCTTTCAGTCGTTTTCTGTTGGCGGGTTTTGAGTTGGAGACGGCTACAGTCCTTTACACATTTTTCTCCGAATCTGAGTTCTAGTGCGTTCGAGAGGGCATCAAAACTGGAAATCTGGTCTTGTGGTAGAACTTCTAGGATATCTGCAGCATCGCCTCGGAGTGATGCAGCTAGCTGTGATGCTTTCATTTGGGAATCCCAGCTGTTAGTGTCAGCCACGATGGCGAACTGGGTCTTGTACACATTCCACGACGATTTTCCGTCGTACGTGCTGGGTTTGATTGCCGTATGAGGAGAACCTGGGAGAATCTTAAAATCTTCAATTTCTCTCTTCGGCTCAGTTCGTTTTTCTTTCAACATGTCTACCTCTTCCCGAAACTTCCTAAATTTTCTTCGAATCTTTCTTCCATATCGGCTATTTTAGTTGCAGCTTCCTCCTTCAGTTCCTCTTTCATATCTTGTAATTTGGTTTCGGTTTCCTCTCTAAGCTCCATGATGGCGCTTCTAATCATGTTTTCCTCCATTTCCATCTGTCGCGGTTGCTCTTGCAGCTTTTCTTGTCCGGCTTTTATTTCTTCTTGTCCGGCTTTCATATCTTCTTGTCCGGCTTTCAGAGCTGCTACCATGTCCATCAGAGCTTTCATTTCCTCTGCCATTGCTTTCTCCTGTAGACGGGTGACTGGCATTCACTCTCAAATCCCACTTCTGACACCAGTTGTTGCGTTATACGGGTTCGTGGATTTGAGAGTGTCCGATGAAAACACGATGGAGAACAATAAAAAGCACAATTTATTTACAAGAATCACTATTTACAGCACAGTTCCAAAATTACCTTTAAAAGCGTCGAAAATCTACAATAAATACGCTGAAACAATCAGCAACACAGCTTCAGGCTGTAACTGTAAAGGTAGCTTCACGGCAACACTAAACTTATAATAAACACCGTGGAACAATCACCAATACACTGAAATATATTGTAAAGGAAGCTTCACGGCAAAGCACTATCTCGATCGCTTTCCGTTCACAAAACTCTCGCGTAGCTTAGCACTCACAGTAAGCAGCTCTTCTCACAATGCCGGCTTTCAGAAACGCAGGGGTTTATATAGCTTTTGCTTAGGTTCCACACGTTTTGAGAAATATCTCGACAGGAAGTTATTCTAGAAGCTTCCCGATTGGACCATGGGATATCGCCTATTTGGTCGCCAAGTGGGCGATAAAGTCGCCAATCTGGCAACCCTCCCATACACAATTTTATGGCAACCCTAGTGCTATGCCGGAAAGCTTACATACAGGCGCAACCGCCGAATTTTTCGCAACAATAAGTTCTAAATATCATGCAGCCGTTAACTTCCCCTGGTAAAATATTGGGCCAATTACCCTGTTATTGTAAATTCTACACCAAACGTTAACCGAAAACGATATTTGATATTGAAGATTGGCAGAACATGATGTATTTGCCAGTGCCGAGTAATATGTGTTCTGCCTGTACATTTTATTCTTGAAAAGCATGCTTCATCCGTCTACACTATATCTGCCAAGAATGATATTTGGGCTTCTACTGGTTCATGACGAAGTTGCACCATGCGAAACTTCTCTCGACATCCCCGTCCAGTAATGCCAGATGAGATGTTAGTCGATATGGATAAACACTTTATTCGTTTAGATTTTCCAAATACGACTTTTAGAGAGGCCACATGTTTCTTTTATTTCTCTTGAGCTGTTGTTCGAACACGTGAAGGATTATGAAAATACACTGGTGTGCAAAAATTAAAGACGAGACGGTTTTTTCAATATAACTTTGTACAAAAGCTTTCCAAATCAACACATTTAATACCGTAAGATCCCCAATACGTAAGACATGAGTAATGTAAGCAACACTTACTAAAAGAGAAATCAGAGGGATAAAAAGAAGCTTTATTGAAAAAGTGGCATGGAGCGCAATGCGATTGAAGGCCGAAACATCCCTGTGATGGGTGTCTAGCAAGAAACATCCGGTCTTTAATAGGGGATATGATCTCCCCTGACTGCTAGGCAGGTTTCACATCATTTGTGCATGCTGGATATGTGGTTGTTAATGAGCTGTTGAGACACTGCTGCTCGTTCCTCTTGTAGCACCAATCGCAGTTTCGGAATCGTTACTGGCGATAAGTTACTTGCTGCCACGGGTCTCCCTAGTAAGTTCCGTACATGCTTGACGGGATTTAGATCCAGAGACCTTGCCGACCAATCCATGTGTTCAATATCTTCACTCTCCAACAGCTCTTCGACAGTAACTGTGCGATGAGGTGGAGCGTTGTCGTCCATGAAGAGGAACTGAGGACCCATAGCCCTTGTGAAAAGACGCATGTAAGGAAGAAGAACCTCGTTACAATAGCAGTCCCAGGTGACGAACCTCCTTGGGAGATATGAAGGTCGGTCCGGCTACCAAGCATTATGTCTGCTCGAACGAGAACTCCGCGACCTCCAAAACAGTCCCTTTTGATGATGTTGAAGGGGTTATTGCGTGTTCCCCGCTCTGTCCAGATGTGTATGTGTCTAGAATCGCAACTCAGACTAAATCTGCTCTCATCTGTAAAGAGTACTCGTCCCCATTCATTGTCTCTCCAATTCCGGTGTTCCCGGCACCACAGAGAACGCCTTCTCCGATGGGCAGGCGTTAGAGGTACACACCGTACAGGGCGTCGTGCAAACAGACCACCACCGTGCAGTCTTCTGGCCACGGTAAAACGCGATATCGGTCGTCCAGTCGCCTGTGTCGTGTGTCTAGCGATTTCTCCCGCTGTCTGCCGCCTGTTTCTTCTAGCCTGTAAGGCAATATACCGGTCATCTGCGGGTGTGGTTCCTCGTGGACGACCACTACTAAACCCCCGGATAGCTGTTCCTGTAGTTTGAAATTGTCTCCAAAGTCGTGAAACGATGCTGTGAGCAATTCCGAACTCTGCAGCCACACTTGTCCCACTGCGGCCTTCCTCCAACTTCCCAATGATTCGACCTCGGGTAAAAGCATCCAGATGTCGTCTAACAGATTGATTATTCGCCATTTCTCGCTGATGCATATCTGCGCATGTGCTACCGTACATCACCTTACTTAATCTCCTGATTGGTCTTTCTGTCCGCTCTGCCTCTTCGTTCAGCTGATATGCTAATTTTTCGACTTCGTCCTTAATTTTTGCACGCCAGTGTACAACTTCCGGTTGTACTTTCGACCCTATCTTAGCTGGTCTGCTGGATCGAAGGCGGTTAGTCACGCATCCTGTCTTCCTTAAACATTTCACAGTCTGTGGAATGGTTTTGTCTGAAGCATACGGGGGGCGCTGTTGGAAAACATCGCCGATGCCACCACACTGCCGATCATGTTTTAAACCTACATTCACTGGAAAGTAAAACCATCTCGCAATAATCATATTTTGAAAATCGCTCGTGACCATGAGCTTCAACGTACAGTCGCAAGAAGTTATATCTTTTAGAGCTGTCTTGGGTGACAGGCGTGACATTTCATACACTGTTTGCATATTATGCAAAATTCGCACATATACATAGGGAAGCTCAAGTTACGTTGATGTGTTGCGGTTTGCGATACGATTTTGCACGATATGCATATTGTCTGTTCTATTTGTAAAGATAATCAGTAGAGGAATGCACACTGCGGGGTTTGAACCAGAGTCCTCTTGAGTGGGAATTGCAAGCGATGCTACTGTACCGCAAAGCTGGCTCGTTTCTAGTCCGAAAGGTGACATCACAGTTTGGTAAATCGCGAAGAAACAAATGCGCAATGCTTTGATACTTGAGTGTTATCCTGGCATTCAGGAGGAAATAAAAAATGTGCGTTTTCAGAATTCTGTTTTTAGCATTCATCTCCACAAAGTATCTTTTTGTACTAAATCGATGATGCTGTACACCTTTGTACTTCACTTTTTCCTCCTATTTCGCGTCGTTTCCGAAATAGACGCTAACTCTACCGTTTTCCTCCAGGTGACGCTGCAAGTGGTTTCATCTAGTAGAGCATAGCCACTTTACTATACCTTGACACCACTTTTATGACTATAGCTACATCCGTTTGCAGTTAGGTGGTACTGTACTTTAATGGACATTCTGTATATACAGTAAGTATAGTCGAGCCACCGGTTAGTTGTTTGAAAAGTGAAACTGAAAAGGGAAGATGATGATTCGATAAGTGAGGCTTGAGAATAATAACCCTTCTAGGCTAAAAAATGTGTGGCGTCCTTTAATAGTGTATCAGGAATTCTAAAGATGTGATGTTTTTAAATATCTGGGGATTTTGCTGATGAATTTTATGTGGCATAAGTACAAAAAAAATTATTTTCAATGGTACAATTTAAAGGACGAAATAAATATATCAGCTGTAGAGTGTCCAAGAGCGGATAGATAACCTTGCAGCTCAATAAGGAGATAAAAAACTTTAACAAACCCTCTGGTGTGACGTTTGAATCTGAATCCTTTCAGGTTTCCTTTTCTCTTCTTTTTTATTTTTGTAATGATTTAAATATTATGCCTTTTCATCCGTAGAGAAATCAGGTATATTTAAAAATGGAAACAGTGCCCTGAATGTGTAGAATACTGCATACGCACAAAATTTTAAACATATTATCTGAAGATTTTAATAGAAAAATAAATAAAACTACTAAAAGAAAGAGATTTTTTAAAAGACTACAAATGCCAATTGTGTTCTCTTAGAAACAACTCCAAAACAGTCTATGACTTTATAATCTCTGGTTTCATCATTGTTTGATCCATCTTGACGAGAGATTGTTTAGAGGAACACCTCACAATTTGGAGACAAATTTTAAATAAAAATAGAGCTCGTCTCTAAGCAAACTAACTAGATTGCATTCGTGTTATGCATAGGGAAAATCATAAAACATGCCACCCATTTAGCAGGCTTGTGCATTTTCATGTCAAGCCGAGTTGAACTACTAGTGTTAAACTATTTTATCCATTAGTGAACTATTCATTTGCAATAAAATACTACTTAAGAGTCCTCAGAAAATGGTTGCTTACCCCTTTAATAAGCTTCAATTTTTATACCTAAGAGGAAAATAAAAATTCGATGCGTATCCCATTCTTGAATTATCCAATTTCTTACTTCCCTCTGACCGGCCAGGGTTTTTGCTAAGAAAGCACAGATTTCTCAAAGCTATTATGATAAAATATTATTTTCTTGATTTTAATGTAAAATCCTCTTGGTATTTTATACCTGGATTTGTGTACTTTTAATATAGTGCTTTTAATAATTAGTACTTTTAATAATACTTAATTTCCTCGACATATTTTAGTATGCACGTATATATACGTTCTTACAGATATCAGAAAAATATTCTAGGCCGTATATATACGGCCTTGCCGGTTAACAGGGTGGCTAAGACATAAGTGAATTACTTTTTCTGGTCTTCTTCTCATGACTAATCTAAGTTCGGAAAACGAAATAATCACAATTAATTTTTTATGGAAGGAGCTGTAGTTCTTATTTTACGCAGCCTTATATGATCTTCTTTTTTAGACACGTGAGATCAACATGAACGCTTTCTTAAGTTGTTCATTTCTGAAAGTGAGCTACTTTAACTCCTTCAGAAGCAGGATATATCTAATTTAGTGAACAATGCAACTTGATAATTGAAGCAGGAGAGATGCGAGAATTAAGCGTGGACAATGTACAGAGCGATGAAAAATGATCAAGGGGAACTATTATAATGTAACGGGCATCCGCTTGACCTTTAAATTCGCGAAGCGCTTAAACGAATAGATTGCTTTCTTCATGTAGTAGTCCGTGTTCGGAACGAAGCATGGATTTTTAAACAAACAAAATTATATTCAGTATTTGTTTAAGTAAAGTTTTATAGATGATATTGAAAATTTTTATTCCTCATACTTCACTTCGCATCATCTACGTTAGCGAACATAAGTGAAAAAAAAATTCGGCCATTGTTTTAATTTTTCCGAACTTAAAATATTTTTATAAGTTCTTCTTTTTGTCTCTGTAATTTTTCTCAAGTCATGTTGACTTCCTTTTTATTTTTCCTTAACGTCTTTCGTGTATTTTTTCCTATTTCTGCTCCCTTTAATTAACTATGTTGTGGAGGTAGAGGGTTCTTTATCCTAGGCACTCCGTAATAAATAATCCTTGGATCGACCATTGTTTTATTGATTATCTTAACATCGAGGTCAGGGGTCTCAAACTGCATGCGCGCAGCATGCATGATCTATAAACAACTGATATGCCACAATTTTTTTCTCCCTTTTTCTTTCTTTCTGTGTTTTTGAAGGGGGTCGCATAATGGAAAGTTTTGGTAACAAAATTTTTAAAAAAAATCTTTAAATCTTTTTAAGGTTTTAATATTTTATATTAATCTCAAACGGGTTTTTTTTCCCATTTACATACGCGTTTCGAGAGCGTTTGAGCTAACGCCACTTTGGGCTGAAATTATTTAAAAACAGCATATCTTTAGAATTTCCGATAGACAGTTTCTCGCGCGCTGAAGATAAAATGTTTTATTCTCTGCAGTTTTGCCACTGTTCGCGTTGAAATCATTTGAGTTTTTTAATTAGAAATTTGTTAAATTTTTACAAAATATAAAGTGGATAATAAAACAAATTCTAAATTCCTGGTTCCAGGTGCTCATATTCGGTGGAGGACTACATTATTCAGAATTTGATGGCTCTAAGTACCGTTGTTTTTTCACAGTGTGAGATACATATATACGTTCATGCAGATTCTTTGCTAGCCCAAATGGGCGTTAGCTCAGAATGGCTATTAATTTCGTTTTGGCATTTTGCGTTAGTTCGCTATAAAAGTCTGAATTACTTTTTATATTGTCGCAATCAAAATTAGAGCCCTGCATTATATTTAAAGAATTTGATTAACGAAGAATCTGCATGAATGTAGGTATACGTTTGTCGAATTGTGAAGAAATAACGGTACTTAGAGGCAAAACGTTTTGAATAACGTAGTCCTCTGTTCGAATATGGGCATCTGGAAGCTTAAATTTCAAATCTGGAATTTGTTTTATTATCGATTTCATATTTTTTAAAACTTTAACGACTTTTTTATTAACAAACTCGCAATGATTTCAAAGCTTCCCATTAACATTAACATAACCTGTATCATCAATCACGGATATTTTACGAAGGTGGTTTCTTTGGATTTCTTACTGGCATTACGTTGGTAGCGTAGCAACGCAAAGACGTTACAATATTTACTGGAATTTTGCGTCGTATGACGTTGAATGTCTGTATCACTTTTCAAATCCCGTTTTGAATAGCCGGTGAAAATAACGCCCCTTTGGGCATAATATAAAATCTGAAAGCTTTCAGATTTTCTTTTTTTTTTTTATTTAATTTCTTTAAATATAGTACAGAGCGATACTATTTGGTGGCAACAATTTGAAAAGTAATTCAGACTTTTATACTGATTCAACGCAAAATTCCATTTCGAAACTAACAGCCCTTCTTGGCTCGCGTCATTTGGGCTAAAAATATTTTAAATATTTCTCACTAATTTATCAAAACATAAGAAACAATAATAATGTCTTAAATAATTAAAAAACTCATTTATATGCATTTTTCATTTGAAATCTGAAGTTTATTACGTGCAAGATATTTTTGCTGACTACACTTCGTAATTCAATCATATTGGGTACTTAAATATTAAATTCTTACACTGGCATTCCTTTCAAATAAATCTAACATATTTAATTAGTCATTAAGTAATTTAAATTAAATTAAAAATAAAACTATGAAAAAAAATTCTCTGAGAAACTTTGCGTATTCGAGAAGTTCCGGTTCGAGTCCTGGCGAGGGCATTGCTCATTTTTCATGTCTCGTGCTTCAAAGTATTCTAATGACTCTAGAGTGGCGCCCGAACTAAAAGGCGATGAACAATAATTCGTCAGCATCTGAATTTGGCGGTCCCCTATGCCCCAGTTGCTCTTTAAAAGGGGGAGTATATAAGGTATTTTCTCCATCCTTCCAGCAGGTCTTCGTGGTATAACGGTAGCACACTCAACCTAATGACTCTACAATGCGATATCTATTTCGTACTTTTTTTCAAACGCAAAATTCTCCGTTTTTAAGACACATTTTGTATATTATTTTTTCATTTGCATCGCTATTCTTAAAATGCTCATGACTTAGAAATATCAATCCCGGCGGAAGGGTTAGCTGTATAGGTGTTTTTTTAGTTTTCCCATATGTAAGGCGAATACGATTGAATTTCATTTAGTAAGTTCTTCGCAAAGGCATCTCTTTGTTTAGACTGAAAAAATTAGTCTGTTTTTCGTTAATTAATCAACCTAACAACATCTCTGTAAAATAAAATAAGCCTTACAATGTGATTTCCGACCGCTTCTCCAAAGAATCTCATTAAATCTATTATGAATAGCTATATAAACTACAATCTATGAACAGAGGTCAGATTAGTTTCATGATTTAAACGTAGAAAGTGTTAATCGTTTCTATAATATTAATTTATTTGAATAATCACTGTTTAACGTTTGAAGAATGTCGCAGGGATATATAAAGATTTATCATATCTTACGAATGCTATATATAGATCGTAAATTTATTAGTCAAATAAATGAATAAACTCAAACAATTAATGATTTCCTTCCTTTAAGGCAGCTGTTTCAAGGTTCCTTTAATAACTGTCCGTCTTCCGAAATCTTCCATTGTTATCTGATTATGAAAACTGAGAACACGCGTATGAAATTTCTTGTCGGCATATTAGAAGCAACTATTTTTACGAAGACATTTTATTACTGGAAGGAACTCAGAGCATCTTGTTTCGAAGAGCAGTTTGAAAATAAAGTAATTCATTTTGATCACTTTGATATCAATGAAGAATAGCTCTGAATAACGTTAAAAAGACCTCAGCGGTTCTTAAATGTTTTTCCATGGAGACAATTAACAAGGCAAAAGTGCAATATACAGCATTTAAAACAAGAATATCACTGCACAACTACGAACAAAGTTATCTTCTTTTGGGATATACAACTTCCTAATAGATGATCAGTCGGAGAAGGTTAAAAGTTACACATTTTTAAGAGCATGCTATGTTCCATAATTAGTTACTCTTCTCCTATATGTTTTTTTTGTGTGTGTGTGTGTGTATGTAAACAATATATTTCAAAATTTAAAGAATTAAAAGTTCACTTTCTGAAAGCAATCTATAAGATATTTTCTCCCTCATTTCGGCATGCCTTCGTGGTGTAACGATAGCACATTCGGCGCATATTCGAGAAATCCAGGTTCAAGTCCCTGCGAAGGCACTGCTTATTTTTCAAGTCTCCTGCTTAAAAAAAATGTAATGCTTGAAAAATGTAAAAATGTAGTGGCGCCCGAACTAGAAGGTGGTGGGCACTAATTCGTCACCATCAGGATTTAGCGACTGGATCCCTTCATCCCCAGTCGCCTTTTAAAAGGGGGATTATATAAGGTATTTTCTCCCTAATTTCCGCATGCCTTCGTGGTGTAATTGGAAGCATACTTGACGCGTATTAGAGAGATCCAAGGTCCGAGTCGTCATGAGGGTACTGATCATTTTTCAAGTCTCCTGCTTCAAAGAAAAATAATAACTCTACAAATCCAGTTACAATTATTTTAAAATGATATATCCAGATAAAATAAAACATTCTATTAAATTCTTTGATTATATGCACAAAGCACTAACCTGCCACTTTACTTTTGGATTACGACTTTAATGCATGTTTTAATATGGCCTATGGCTCATCTGAATACAATTGATTAAAAATAATTTATTTATTTCTACAGCGTTCTATGAAACGCTTATACGTTTCTAAATACGCCCTTCTGTGCAATTATTTAGAGCTCCTGCAACTTACTGCATTGAAATTTATTTCACATTTCTCCTCAATTTTTTTTTACCTTTTATTGAAAATTTCTTGGATGACTCGAAACCCCTCCCCATCCTTCGTACACTTTACCACTCGTATAAAATATTACACTTCACATAATTAAACATTTTACACTGAGACCGACAGAACATTTTCCCGTGAATCTAATATGCAAAGCTACGTTTAATATATAAACTGGCTCACCAGCGACCGAGCGGTAAAGACGCTAAGCATTGGTAGTTCGGTCCGAGGTTCGAATCCCGCGAACGGGTTGGCTGCATGGGCGTTTTCGTGGTTTTCCCCATGTGTAACATGTATACCAGCCACTTTCCCTTAGAAAGTCCTCCACGAAGGCATCCTTCCCTTTAGGCAGATAGCCCTTGTGTGCTTTGCCATAATTGAATAATCTAACCTAACCTAATATCTAAACTGAAGCATCTGGATTACGTCTTACAGACTAGTCTGCACGGCATGCTTTATTTTGACTTTCTTATATAAATTTATGTACAACTTCTGTCACTAAACTTAGTTATTCTGAGGAATCTGCTGAAGCAATCAATCTTCTGATGGTGGGTTCTGTGAGGCGCAGTCTGTACAGAAAGAAAAAAGAAAGAAAGAAACTTCTACATCTCCCGTTCTACCGGGCCGAAATTTAATTTGCGTTTTCATGTCTCGAAAACGCGACTTAGATTTATATATAGCATTGTTCTAACATAGATATTTTGACATAAAATCAGAATTTTTCTTACCAATTTTTTGTACGTAAAATCTCTGTCAAGTTTTATTTATGATCAGTTCATATCACACAGCACATATTCTCTCACTTACTACTATCTGTAAACAGATACTTGTGAGGGTGAAGATCTGAAACAAAGAACTCTCAATCAAATGATTTGTTCCGTAACTGTTTCGTAAGAACAGTTTAAAGGTGCATTTCTGCAAAAATTCTTTGTGAATAATACTGACTTGAAAATATTAAAAATATTGTTACGGATTTCATAGTTATTTGGATATTTATTTAGAATTGTAATTAAAATAGTTTTATTTTCCCGTGCAACGCAGACGATTTAGCTACGTCGGAAAAGTAAAAATACGAGAGCGCATGCATTTAATATTTAATAACTAAATGTCTCGTAATTACTGTTGCTATCCACGACTATCGAGAAAAATCGAGGTTTTACCAGAATATTCTAGTAAATAATTAAAAAGCTTATAAAAGCCGAATTTAAACACCTCATCTCAGTTGTAGTTGTAGCTGTTTTAAGCGAACTGTTTGTTTACTTAATGTTGTTATTGATTGTAGTGATTTCGCTGTGAGATATAATTAGTTTCTCTGTTTTTGAATTGAGTTTTGCTAAACGTTTGAGATATTGTGATATTGTACGAATATCTCTGAAGAAATATTTCAGCATTTTGATTTATTTCTTGTGGAAAGAATAAATTTTTGTTAACTTTTTAACGACTTGTGCATTCAATCCATAACGAACCCGTACGCACGCAACCATATATATTGCAGCTAGAAATTTTTAGGGCTTATCTTTTAACAAATTCCAGATAAACCTGTCAAATGACAATTAATATCCTTTATTACTATGATATTTATTACTATGATATGTCAACATGCTTCTCCTGAATATTGTCTGCTTAAGAAAACAATTTTGAATGCAGTTATTCTTTTGTTTTGATAAAGCGAACATCTACTGTCATGGATTCGAAAGCTGAGCAAAGAATATGAGTATAATTTTTACTGTAAAGTGTGGAAAACAGCCAAGGAGACATATTTCATAAAGCTTACGGAGATCAAATATTACCATGATCCGATGTATTTTGCTGGCTCAGATTATTTCGCGATATATACAAATATGTTAATAAGTAACATTAAATTGGTCGCCTTTTACAGTCTCCAAGGGATGAGAATAGCGAAAATGTTCGACAGTTGATGCTAAAAAAATGTCACCTGTCTCTTTGAATGATAATTGATGAACTTAGCATAACTAAAGGCAGTGCTCACAAAACTATCTGGGAAAATCTAAATAAAGAAAAACTTTTTTCCTCATTTTATTCTCATCACTACAGAACAAAATGAAGGTCAGATTTCTCTATGTCATTATTTGATCCACAAGACGGGCGTTAATTCTGTTTTTCAAAAAACGAATTTGGCCAGAGATGAAACTTGGTGCTTTGGTTTTAATCCTCAGACAAACTCCCAACCATCTGCTTAAGTTGGAAAGGATTTGACAACAGAAACTTCAGTTTTAGTAATCTGCAGAATAGAAATCATGGTGGCCTTTCTTGGTTGGGAAGGAATAATTCACAAGGGATTTGTTTCTGAGGAAAGTACGATGAACGCCATTTTATAACGACGTAAAATTAACTGTTTCCTGAAGAGAATTCAACGCATTTAGACTGAAAGAGCTCAATCAGTAACTGTGCTGTTAAGTGATTTGGTATCCTCAGATTATTTTGCACTACTAGCAGGCAAGCCCACCAGATGAGCGGCCAGTGGCCAAAGCAAAATTTATGAGTTCTACTCGATAAAAAATTTTACCTCTGCTTAGAAAAAATCGACGGCAATTTTAAAATTCCACCTCGTACAAACTTCGTCGCAACACGCCGAACAGTAATGAAGTTCAGCAAAAACAGCAACTTGCAAGATACAAAAATTAGCGTTTTCGAAGTTTTTAATTAATGTCTCGGCTGATTAAAGTCGTACGAAGATAAGAATGGTCGAAATGGCGAACTTTTGGAATCCAGAGGTACCTCTCTCGAAATTCACCCCCTCCTCCGTTCTGGAGGAGATGATGTTACAAACAAACAAACAGACGCGCATAGATTTTAACAGTAACAATTTCTGTTTTCTCATTTTCCTCTTTAAAATGAAGTCTCAGTTCAAATATCTTTATTTTAACAGCACTAGAAACGCTCAGGAAAGCATAAACGTAGACCTATTCAAGATTCCGAAAGATTTTCTTATAGTCAACTGTCTTTAGGATCTTGTTTGACTTTGCAGACTTCTGGAGGACTTAAGCAAGAACAACACCAACAGTATTCCAAAAGAGAAGTTATATGAAGGAATCAAGAAGCTGTATCAATACAGTACGTCAAGTATTCTATATATGTACGAGGACTGTCTTTTGTAAGCTGAGAAGTAAGAATGTTATTTCTTGCAACTTTTGACTTTGCACAAACTTAGTCCTGAAACTTCATTAGTCCTTTATTTATTATGAGTTCTTAGCTCTGGATTCCTGGAGTTGCGCCTATTCCTGTTTCCAACTACTTTTTCTTTATTTTATAATTATAATGGTACACAAACTAGTATGTTCATTTCTTACATTTCCTAAAAATGGGTCATACCTTCGGAGGAATAAAGGATGCTTAATTGCGATATCTAATTTATGTCATTGATCTTATTCACGTATAATTAACGTGTGATTTACTTCTTTTTACTTTTGGCTGAAAAATATGTGCCTCCTTGTTTTGATTACCTTTAATGAAAATATTGAATACAAAATTTCCTCGATAGCAATTTAAATTAACCCCCAATTATCCCATTGATTGAGTGACCCATTAACTATTATCAGAATGTATAAGAGCGCTGAGCACTGCTAGCTCAACTTGCGTTCAAATCTCAGCAAACAGGTTGGTTGCAAAGGCGATTTTGCAGTTTTCTTCATGTGAAACGTAAATATGACCCGATTTCCCTTAGAGAATCCTCTACAAAGACAGTACTGCTTTATAGATAACCACCGAGTTGCTTTACCTTAAACACTGAACTAACAAAGCACTTAAATATTGAAAGGGAACACTTGGCAAACGCTCAACATTTCAAACTAAAGTAGCAAGCGAGATGAATCCGATCGAGCTAAACGATATAATGTCCGTCTTTTTAAGTACCTCTATCTTTGTCTTTCATGACAGAATATCTCACATTTCTATTGTCTAAATACCATCTTAATAGTTTAAGCGAAAAATAGTTTAGCGTATCCTTTGTGTAATATAAAAAGTTATTAGTGTTATTTAGATTGACAGACAGCGTTTTATGAAACTATTACAGCTCTCTTTCTACCCTCTTAACTGATCTAATAAAATCGTAATTGCCATATCCTGCGCAAAGGAAAGGATATAGCCCAAAAAAACTTTCACTGGGAAGAACATCATAAACAGATTCTAAACGTGTTCCAAAAAATAAATAAAACATTCAACTTAGTACTTTTTTCGTCTGTCGCGTCATTTTACTAGTCATATCAGTCGCGTCAAATTTTGTTTGAAATGTTGTACTTTTCTTTGAAATGTAGACACACCAGTGGCGTCGAAAGTAATAAAAAACTCAGATACTGGCAGAAATAGATTATACTCCAAACTTTTTTGCATATTTTTTTTATCTCAGAACAAAGGTGTAATTCGCGAAATATATCTTCTCTGTCAGCTATGTTTAGAATGTGAGATAAAATATTGCAGTTTTCGACGTTAAAACTTATAAATTCTGGCGCGTGTACTTTACTAATCTGCGTATGAAGCTCTTACGACTACTATTACCAAAATCAAGTTTGAATCTTGAAAGTAATACACCTGCGGTTGCTTTTTTCTAATCTCATAACCAACCAGTTCTATCCTAATTTCGATTGAAATTACCTTTGCAGACAAAATTCGAGAAACACGTCGACAGTTTTTTATTTTATCCATTCTGCAATGATTCTACAGTTACGAACATCCGTTCGAAATTTATCCGCCTGTGCCTTGATTTGAACTTGGCAACACAGGGTGTATCAGTATAGCGGTGGTAAACTTTCAGGAGAAATAGAGTACACCTAGATGATGGGAAATCACATAGCAATGCATAGTCGACACGCTTTCCTGACACGGTAGTGACGACACAATACTCAAGAAAGAAAAGACACGAACGGGTTGAGAAAACATGTTTATTATTCGGAGTGCAGCAAAAACAACATAAAGAGACAACGATCGTCGTCAAAGAAGGTGTTCGAAATTACGACGCGGACCGTGATGCAGGAACCGTGCACCATGCATCTTCCATTCGAGATGCAGATCTTCATGCGCCAGAGAGGTGAGGCATCACGGTCCGGGTTCGTAATTTCGAACACCTTTAATGTTGATCTTGTTTGTTTTTGTTCTTATTTGTTGGTTTCTGCTGTACTAAACATAGTAAAACATGTTTTGTCTCACTGTTTGTGTCCTTTCTTTTTTTGCGTTTGTGACGTCACTAGCGCGCCAAGTGTTTCTGACCATGCATTGCTATGTAATTTCCCAATGTCCAGGTGTACTCTATCTCTCCTGAAAGTTTGTCCTCTATACTGATACACCCTGTAGATGTCATAATCAGTTTTCCAACAGGAGGAGCATAAGCAGATGCAAAACGAAGTAAAATGATTCATACACAGTTGGACTTTTACAAACTGAACTGGTGCAAACTCCTCATTAGAAAATCCTCGCTAAAGTATATTAATCACTTACACTGTGTAAGAGTAAATTCTTCTGGCTGGCTGAGTAACAACTGTAACCGAAATTTATTGTTAATAGAGGATCACAAATTGTTAAACTTTCGACTAAGCAAACTGAACAGTTAATCAATCAGCATAATTCTAAGTCTTCTGTACACTGCGAAAAAAATGGGACTATATCTCCCGTTCTACTGGGCCGATTGACGAAATTCAAATTGCGTTTTCCATGTCTCGAAACCGTGACTTAGGATATGTCTTAGATTTCTATTTTGTTTTTTCCATATTTTGATTCTACGACTCAAATTATGCCAAACTGCCAAGTTTTGTATAAATCGCAGAGTAGTTTTTAAATATATAATAATAAATCGCAGAGTAGTATAAAAATAGCTTTCAAAATTTTAGCTGCTCAATGTTAATTCAATTTGGTATGTATTTATTAATATATCCTTTTGTATTACACTTACTTGATTCCTTCTCTTACAGTTCGAAATTTAGGTTCACTCCAAACAAAATTCACGCATTTTTTATGATTTATTTTTTTAATTTGTATTTTTAAATAATTTTTATAATTTTTTTAAAACAATTTTGAATTATAACCTATTAAAGTTTTACAATCAACTTTAAGTAGCTGTATTTCTAAGTATACTTATAAAACATTAGAGATTCAAAGCTTCAAAATTTTCGAAGCTTCAAAACATTTAACATTTTAAAACATTAGTTTCAAAATTTTCGAAGATATATCTTTATACATGTTTATTTATAGTTCGAAGATATACCAGTATCCGCAACTGAGAAAATCATCTTTTAGTCTTTCCGTTAATACTTCCATTTTCTATCAAAATATTGTTACGGATTTCAAATTTATGTGGCTGTTTATTTAAAACTGTAATTATAATTGCTTTATTTTCCCGTGCAACGAATTTGAAGAGAAAGCCACTCCGGAAAGTAAAAATACAAGAGCGTGTGTATTTAATATGTAATAAATAAATATTTCGTAACTGCTGTTGCCATCCAGAAAAATCGACAAAGTATGAGAAAGTTATCGTGCTTTATTAAAAAACATATAAAAGCCGAATTAAAACATCTCAGCTCAGTTTCAGTTGTTTTAAGAGAACTGGTATTGTTTACTTAATGCTGTTATTGTTGTGTCGCGAATTCTGTGTTTTTAATTTAAGTGTTTTTAATGATTTAATCCATTATTTAAGTATTTTATTTGTATTTGTATTTGGTTTTTTTTAAGTTTGAAATTGTGAAGAGCGTAATGAATATATATATTTGGAAAGTGTGTACTTAAATTTTTAGGCAATTATTTTTTTTTTCCTTCAACGGTCAATTTTAACGCAGAGAGGGGAGCGTTTTCTAACGGAAGTAACATCTGTGGGAAATGCCTTTTAAGATGACAGTTGCAACATTGAGTAGTATATCGTTGTTCTCTTGTGTTTGTTCCAAAAGTGGGAAAGTGAATACTGTAGCCGGACCTCCCGCGTGATGTCGCCTTGTTCATGGCCTCGCTGGAAGTTGTAAATTGAATCCTTGAAAGGGCAGTTTTTTGTTGTTTCTTATATTTTTCGCTTGTTAGCAGAGGGGGTCGAATGTTTAGTTTCCAGTTTTTCGCAGGTGCTACTGTAGACAATGACTTAATTCTGATTCGTTTGGGGGTTTGAACTTGTCCTATTAAATTATATTGAAAAGTCTCGGATTGGCAAGAATTTAATTTTATGTGTAACTTTGGACCTATAATTGTAGGTGGGAGGAGAAACCGAGTTTTCCTCGGTTGTTGCGCAAGTTTTGAAGTCAGTTTTTACCAGAGTCTTCGAGAGAGTTTTTTGAGTTGAATATTTAGCAGAGAGGGCCTTTGGCCTGCGGCCAGGCCTACCCGGGCTTGGGTGGCTTGCGCTAGCGTTCTGCGGACGAACTCGGCTTTTTGCTGAGGAGATTTGCGATGCTGCGGTTTTACCCCGGCGGGTGGCTCGCGTTTGCGATGCGGCATGATGTGATTAATGGAGAATTTTCTACTAAGTTGCGAGAAGTTGAACTCAGAGCGAACTCTTCCGAGTTTGAAGCGGGTTTTCCCGTAAAACGGAAGTGTAAGGGCTCGTACCTAAATGAAGCTCTCTGTTCGTGAGAAGGAAAAGTATCATCGTTCTGTACCCGGAGGTTCTCCTTCAACTTTAATGTTTTAGAATTTTGATTGCCGAGTTTTCATCTTTGAAGTTCTACAAGAGGTCATTTTTCGTGGGCTTTTTGAATTTGATTACCTAAGATCCAGTTCAAGGCGGAATTCATCTGCAGCGGTTTCTCCTTCAACTTTAATGTTTTAGAATTTTGATTGCCGAGTTTTTCATCTTTGAAGTTCTACAAGAGGTCATTTTTCGTGGACTTTATTGTAGCTCATTACCAAGATCCAGTTCAACGGCGGAATTCCTCTGCAGCCTATAGCTTCTTATCATGATGATCCCGAAAGTCAACTGTGAGTTTTTTTTTTCCATAAGATTATATTTTTTTAATAGTTTAATTTAAACTGTTCTTGCTTAATCTGGGGAGAAAGAGGAAAATTTAGTTGAAAAATAAGAAAAATAAAGGGGGGAAGAAGAAGATTGTTTGTGTCTTGGTAGAATTTAAAGTTATTGTCAAAAATAAGAAATTTATGTAAATTGTAATTTCTATAGAAGTTGTTTTAAATGATTAATTTAATGTATTTCAGTATTTCTAAGTAACCGTTATTGTGTTAAACAAAAAAAAATTGTTATCTTGATAAATGACTCTTGGAGAAATTTAATGTGGAATATTAATTGCATTTGTATGTAAGGGTAGTCTGGCCAGGTCTCCCATAAACTTATCCTAGATAATTAATAAATGAGTTTGATTATATGTTATTACTTGCATTTGTTTTTTTGTGTGTATGTAGTTGGTCTGTTCAGTCACTCCATTTGTTTGAGCCGGGAGGCTTTTAAGAAACATGGAGATTATTTTTGCTTGGGGTTATTGAAAAATGTTCATGCATTTTAGGGTACTCACAACGCGCCCTGTTTTAGCAAATGTGTACTAACCACTTATTAATGATACTTTGAATATGTTTTAAGATAGAATTTGAAATGACCTTTAGGTGCCAGGAAAGTTAAAACTAGTGCTTGATTTTTAGTAGCGGAACTGATTGATTGGTGTCTGAATATTTCTTCTCTGGTGCTTATGAGCTTTTTGCTATGAAATGAATATGAATTATTCTTGAGTTTATTTTAAAATGAGTGAATTATAGAAGTGCTTGGTTGAGATTTAGTATTTAGTTTTACCGAGTTCCAGAGAAGATTTATTCCAGCTTCCTTTTCAGGTTAAGTTTATTAAGAAGAATTTGCTTTGCCTTGCTATATGTGAATTAATTGCTTTAAGAAAAGTTATATTTAATATTATTTTGAGTCAGATCAACCAATTAGTTCCTTCCTCTATTTTCTAATAAGTGCATTTTAGTAAGTTTACATTTAAGTTTATTTTAAGTTTAGGTTGTCCGGCACCTAGAGAGAGTTGAGAGTATGAGTTTAAAATTTTAAAAAAGTTAAAAGTAAAAAAAAAACCCTTAAGGTTAAAGGATTTCTCTCTATTTAACATTATTGATTGTAGTGAATTCACTGTGAGATTGGATTAACTTTCTCTATATTTTGAATTTGAGTTCTGTTTATATTCTAGTAGTTTAAAAATATAACTACTGTGAGATGTTGTGTTATTATACGAATGAGGAACTATTTCAGCATTTTGTTTTATTCTTGTGAAAACAATAAATTTTATTGACTTTCTATCGACTTGTGCATTCAATCCATTACGAACCCGTATGCACGTAACAATATAAAAATGACTAATTAAAGTAATTACAGTTACATTTAAGTTAAAAAATATGTGCATGAAGAAGAAAATGTGTTTTAAAACACTTTTTTTAATTTCTATTGTTTATTAATTTTTTTAAGTAATTGCTTCCTTTTTCAAAGTGTGATATTTAGTTTAAAAATCTTATAAATTCTACATACATTTAAATAAAATATAAATTTTTATTACATTAATTAAATCATTTATATTAAAGGAAGTTCATACATCAGGAGAAAAGTTTTATGCTGCTCTAACCCACAAAAAATTCACTGTCTAAAATCTAAATATGCAATTAATATTTTTAATTATCATTCAACAAAATTCATAAAGTAAATTAGATATACACAACGATCCTTTTCTGGGATAGCCTATTCCTGTCTTCCAGGGGATTCTTTTCTGTGATAATCTGACAAAAATTATAGTGTTCTGCTTTTGCATGAGCTAGAAATTCATTGAATCGATGAGACGTCATTCGAAAGTAATTAAAAGAAGTTTCGCTGTCGTTTAAGCGCATTTCTTCAATTACAATTATTTGCATTTCCTTGCTGCAGTCATCTCTCACGAATTATAAATCACTGATATCTGCTTCTCCTATGTAAACCAAGAAGTAAAATAAGTTTTAATGTAAGCAGAATTTGAATACATTTTAATTTTATAAAAAAGAAAATCTGATATGTTTCAGATTCTAAATTACGTCCAAAGGGTTTTTTTTAATATTTTGTGAGTTACCTTTGTGCGTTACTTTGAAGTGGACTGTAATATAAATTTAAAATACGAACAACCATTTAGCATATTTAATAATTAATAATTTTATTTAACCTTTCAAATTTTGCTTCCGGTGAAGCAGCAAAAAGAGAATGACTAAGTTTTTGTAAACTACGTTATGGAAACAACATAGCGTTGCCATATTAAGCAATACAAATATGACCACTTTTAATGGCGCAAACGATTAGCTATTTAACAGAGCGGCGTTAACAACCTTTATTTATTAAACGTCATGTTCTTCACACTTAAACCATACAATTCAGTTAAAGAACAATATCGAAAAAAAAATGAAAAGAAAATCTGAAAGGTTTCCCATTTTAAATTACTTCCAAAGGGGCGTTTTTTTAACATTTTGTGATATACATTTACTTATTAAATATCCTGTTCTTCGAACTTTTAAACCAAAAAATTCAGTTAAAGAACAATCTCAAAATAATTTTAAACTGAGCATATCTTTAGAACTTCCTATACACAGTCTGACGTGCTGGAGATAAAAATGTTTTTTCTGTACAACGTTGCCATTGCTCGCTTTGAAATCCTTCTTTGTTAATAAAAAATTCGTTAAAGTTTTACAAAATATGAAAGACAAACACAATACAAAAATATACAAATATACAAATAGACAATACAAAATATAAAACAAATTCCAAATTTCAAACTTGGGCTTACAGATGTCCACATTCGCAGTTTGATTACGTCATTCAAAATTCAATGGCTCTAGGTACCATCGTTTTATCACAGTGCAAGAAACATAGATACATTTATGCAGATTCTTCATTATTTAATTTCTTTAAATATAATATAGGGCTGCAATATTTGGTGGCAACAGTTTGAAAAGTGAACCGACATTTAATGTTTCCGACGCAAAATCGCAAAACGTAAACAATAGTCCTTCAGGGACAAAGCACCTTGGACAATAAAAAAATAAAGAAAGAAAGAATAGTAAAGCACATTTAGAAATGGATTATACAGAGACTTTAAAAAGTAATGCATATTTGGCATAGACAGCATATAAGTGATAAAGCACATTTATTTGCCTGATCCACGATACAACGAAAAAATGCAATAAGTTGTTAAATGTATTATGATAAAAAGAATGATTTAAATGAATATTGTTGTACGTACGAAGATGTAACAGTGAGGCCACGTTACCTCCACCCCACTCCCCCAAGCATGCTATAATTGCTATTTGCTGTCATTCATGCTTTTCGTGCTTTTCCTAAATGATGAATTCAGTCACTACAGATGGCAGCACCTCGAAGAAAAAATAAAACCATTTCTGCTTTTGAGTTTACAGCACTCAATTAATAAGTATTTCCACATTGTTGGATTTTATGAAACTTCATAATTATGGTTGAAAAGTGGCAAGAATGTACTTTTAAAATCTTTTAGAATACTCCAGTTATTTTGATGCTTAAAATTGAAATTCTCTCGCACTGTATTTTGAAAAAATCCCTAAGATGCTGTAATGATGTTATTTGAACTTTTGACAGAATCTCTAAGTAGTTGAGGCCAGAGTTACGATCCTAGATCTCATAAAGTTTTACAAAATACGAAATCGATAATAAAACAGATTCCAAATTTCAAATTTGGGCTTGCAGATGCCCATATTCGCAGCAGGATTACATCATTCAAAATTCGATGGCTCTAGGTACCGTCGTTTTATTACAATGTGAGAAACATACATACATTTATGCACATTCTTCATTATTTAATTTCTTAAAATATAATACAGGGCTGCAATAGTTGGTGGCAACAGTTTGGAAAGTGAACCGACATTTAATATTTCCGACGTAAAATCGCAAAAGGAAAACAGTAGTCCTTCAGGGACAAAGCCCCTTTGGACTAAGAAAAGCCTTAAAAAGATAAAATACCACACAAAATATTTTTTCTTAAATTTCCGATATGAGAAGCCATCTAATGTGCACATATGATAAATTTTGTAGCGAAAATTTCCGCCCTGGTATGAACTGACTTTCTCGGAAACCGTTTTTTTCCGTGCTTTCGCTTTTTGCCTCAGTGGCCCAGTCTGACAGCAACTTGTAAAGAGGGGCCTGTACCTGTTTGCCTTCGAAATCGATTGCGTTCTTCACTAAATCTACGCCAGACACAAGGTTGTTGCTCGGCTAATTTTAAGTTTCACTTTGGCGTGTTTCTTTTCTTTTTTGTTTTATTTCACTTTCAATTAGTGTGCGACTCCTGAACATGATCTGAAATTTTTAAAGTAAACATTTTTGTCTATTTTTGTTGTATGGAACAATTTTGTGTATGTGTCTTTAATTTTATATAATAAGAATAAATTTTGCTAAATATAATTGTAAAGACTAGAGGTTCGAATGAAAATTAGATTTCGTAATTTTTATAAACTGATTTTTTTTTAATTTGACAATACCGTGAGTAACATGAATATTTTTCCCTATTTAAAGCAATTTTAATTACTCTTATAAATCTACAGCCAAGGATTGTGAAATGACAGCATAATCATTTTATGAACACGGTCATATAAATCTACTTGTCTTTCAGATACAAATCAAATTTTAAACTTTTTACTAAACTTTCTAAAACTAATGCAAAATCTTACCTTATCATTTATTCAGGTTTGAGAAATCTTCGAAAAGTCACTGATGGTCGTACAACGTTGAGCTCCAGATTGCTTAATTTAAATTATTCTAACCTTTAACCCTGCAAGACTAAATTTCGTTTCGGGTTTACTATAAACTCATAAAGCTAAAATAAACACAACGATAGCAGAAAATCAAACAATGAAAATTTATTGTATTACCCCTGCTTGAAATCAAACTACGGGTTCAAATTTAACAAAAAATTACTTCTCCTGTTCGCGAAAGCCCACCAGCGGCCGAGCGGTAAAGACGCTGAACACTGGTAGTTCGGTCAAAGGTTCGAATCCCGTGAACGGGCTGGCTGCATGGGCATTTTCGTGGTTTTTCCCATGTGTAACGTGTATACGAGCCAGTTTCCCTTAGAAAGTCCTCCACGAAGGCATCCCTCCCCTTAAGCAGATAGCCCTCGTGTGCTTTGCCGTAATTGAATAACCCAACCCAACCCAACCCAACCCTGTTCGCGGAGGTAGCAGAACCTGGCTCGTTACGTTTCACTAAATATTTACCTAATATGTAAAAGCCAAAAAAGCAAAACTTGCGGCATCACAGGTTTCTCACTCGCGTCGGAGACAACCAGCGGTCGAGTAGTTAAGACCACAGAACACTGCTAGTTCAACCCCGTTTCATTTTTAATGGGCTGGTTGTATGGGCGTTTTTCGTGACTTTCCGCTTGCATAACGTAGATAGGCTTGCTTTGTTTTGGTTTGGTTTATGTGATTGCGACAAAGTCTCGACAGCTATCTGCCGAAGGGGAGAGATGCCTTCTTGGAGGACTTTCTAAGGGAAACTGGGTCGTATACAGGTTGCACGTGGGGAAAGCCACGAAAACACCCATGCAGCCAGTTCGTTTGCGAGATTCGTACCTCGGACCGAACTATTAGTGTTTAGCGACTTTACCATTCGGCTGGTGGGATCGTAACGTAGATAAGAGCCAGCTTTCCTTAGAAAATCATTTCCAAAGGCATCCCTTCCCATGCATAGGTAGCCGTCGTGGGTTTTGCCTTTTTTAAATAATCTAAACCAGGGGTTCTCCAATTTTTCAACTTTTGTGCCTCATAAATATGAAACAAAAATATATGTACCACCATAAAAGCATTTCGCCATTAAAAACTAATGCATCCGAAATGAAGTATATATAATCAAAGAATAAAAACCCTTTAAATTTATATTATTTAATTATATTCGTAAATGAAACTTTTACATTACAATAAAATATAAATAAGTATACTACGAGTGCACTGGAGTGCAGCTACGATTCTTGGAAATCGTAACGTCGGGAAATTGTTCGAAGCTCTTGGAAAAGTCATCATTTCAACAATAAAGCTAGAGCCGTTACAGTCAGAAAACTTAAAACATATATGTGTTTCTGAATAAAATTAAAACAAAATGTTGAGCCGCTCAACCGGTATAGTGGTTAGCATCGCTGACTGCCGTGGCGAAGGGCTCGGGTTCGAATCCCAGAGAAGGCATGGATGTTTGTAAATGTAGTGTCGGTGCGGCATGGCGGCACTCTAAATATGCGGCGAGCCGAAAGTTCTCTCATGTGGTTTGGTGGAAGGGGAGAGGGGTGAGACCCTTGGACCCGTCCCCCTCCCCGCGGTTCTCTCCTTCAAAATTGGGGACGGAACTGAGCCAAATCGTACTGTCACCTGTTAGGTGCTGAGGGCTGTGGCCAACGACAGGCGTAATCTGGCGCTCCTTGACACGAGAATTCTCGTGGGCTTGGGCTGACTCTGTCAGACAAGTGAGCATGAGCAACAACAAAATGTTGAAAGGGGCGGATTTTTACATTCATTTCGAATATTCATTTAATTTTTTTCTGCAAAAATTATACCATTAAAGATATTGTATTGTACCACAATTTCAGAACCGGTGATTTAACCATTTTTTTAGTCAGATAATATCATTTATTAAAATTACACCAAAGCTGATGTCCGTAAGGCAGATTTCGTGGTTTCCCAGGAAGTAAAATTTCGACTTTTTTTTATGTAAGTAAAATTTCTGTTTTGTAGCGCATCGAAAATATAAGTCTAGAGCTTCTACAAAAGTCTGAAACGGAAGCTGGAAAACTAATTAGAATACGCTTTTAATACTTCAATCCGATCTATCCACTTTGAAACGAATACAATTTTGCAAATTTATTCTCGATCTACTTGAGGAAAAAGGCATGAGATATGAAAGGGTTCCAGAGGGTGATCAATATCTTTTCAACTAAGTAATAAGCCTTTGATTATCAAATACTTTACAGAAGAAATTTCCATCAAATTGAGTGCCTAATAAACCAAAGTTAAAAGAGGCCTAATAAACCAATGTTGTAAATCTCATTCCTTAAGAGATCGCAGATTATCTCGTGGCAGAAAGCTTAAAAATAACCTACTCTGCGATAAGGTAAAAAATTAGAATCAGGTCGGTTGAAATTCGAATCTGTATATAACAATGGTGTTTTATTTACTATTTCATACTTCTTTTGATTTTGCCGCAGAAAGACAGATATTAAGCAACGTGAGATCTCCAAATCTAATGCATGAAGTAGATCAGTCTTTCAAGTAGAAGAGATAGTGACATCGGCAGGTATATCTGAAAGATGCGGCAAAGCCTTTGTTTATTTTTTCGCTGAAGTGTTACATTTCCGCTTACGCAATGAAAAATAAATTTTTTGTTGCGTTTTTTATTATCTTTAATGATAGAATAGTGTTTTAATGGATAACTTAGATGGCATGATTTTTATTTAAGTTCGAGGGAAAGAACTGTCAAATAATGCATCTGTCATTCTGAAACTGCATTCTTGAGAATCATGGTTCAAACTAAGCTTAGATTACCTAACCTTCCTAAAGGCTGCCCCCTCCAGCGGCCGAGCAGTAAAGTCCCTGAACACTAGCAGTTCTGATTGTTGGAGTTATTTATCTACTTAAAGTTTCCAATGTTCATTACACATGAAAGTCAAGAATAAGAAAAACCAACTTTAAATCATATCACTATAATAATTAATGCAAGGGTGTAAAATTGGGTGACAAACAAGATAAAACAACATTCAGTCGGTTAAACCAGTGTTATAATGGCACCATAGATAGTACAAGAAAATACTCCAACATCATGCGTTGATTACCAGCCTAAACCCGTTCATGTTTAAAATTAGTTTTTTTGGGTCCAGTGTTCTAAATTATAAGTGAAAACATACAAGTTAAGTTAAATTAAATTTTCATTTATTAGAGTTTAACAAAACTAGCCACAATATAACAATATATGGTGATGGTGGCGGTGTTACAAGAGTCGGAAATGAGAAAACATAGGAACATACCCATTGGCAATCACAATTACTGGTCCAGAATTTTCTCGTCGGACATTACATAGGAACCCTCAGATGGGCGGGGGAATATACAATTGTCAGCCATGAAAGTATCTGTGGGATGAAAAAAAAAGCAAGTTAGTTATCGATTAATTTAGAACTGTCCTCCCCTTGTCTATCTCGGCTCCTTCCTTCCTGAGTCGACGACACTCAATGGGTTTCTCTCGGTAAGGTTCGCCATCGTTCTAAATACCGCAGACAGAGTAGAGACCGAGCTACTCTTTTTTCATCTGGCGCAAAACTTCAGGAGTCTCTCTCTATCTCTCCATCGTAGATCGCTGCAGACCCTTTTTCTTCTCCTCGCCAGCCCCTCGTTTGGCGATCTGAGACGGTCCAAATCCAGCCAGGTGCATGGAAACCCTAGGAGCGGAATCAAAACTGAAAGGTGAAGGCAAGGGGGTTGGTTGGACAGAAGTTGGCGAATAATCGCTGATACAAATGGTTACAAGCGACCCACCAGGGTCATCAACCTGACATAGCAGAAACTAGCCTCGTTCAGGGTCCCATTTTAACATGGTGAACGCCTGTCAGAATGCGAATCACCCAGACCCCTCAACCTTGGCGTGGCGTAGCTGCATGCAAAACAAGCTAATTCAGCAGGGTGCAGATTCGCACTTGGCGAAAGATATTTTTCAGACCACTGTCTGGCAGAGATAGGTTCGGAGAATTCTTCTCCAAGTAAACGTCAAAAAAAAGTCGTAAATCTTGATTCCCAAATGCAATGTAAAAGCTTTTTTTTTTTAAAGAATGAAGGATTTGTTTTTAAATACCAAATTAATAAAAGACCGAAGAAAATTTCTTCAATTGAAATATAATAATTACGTAGAAAAAACTTTATGTTTTCTAGAACACCAAAAACGAACTTACCACCAGAGTCAGAAAATATGGATTCCAGCTTTACCAGAAAGAGGGGTACGTTAACAAAACCAAATTAAACTTTAAACACCAACTTGTGTAAGGCAAATAACTTTTAAAAAGTTTTTTTTTTTAATTTACCTTAAGGGTCAACTTAACCAAAAAATTAAACATTAAGCAAACAAGTTAAGAATAAGTATTAACTAAACAAAAAAAAAACTAAATGGTTAACCAAACTACCTTAAGGAAAAAGAGAAAAAAATAATTACTCAAGCAACTTAAATTCAGAGTTAACCAAAACTGCCAAAATTTAAATGACAACAATTACTTTTCAACAAGGCAAAAAAAAATTAAGATCAACTACAAAATAAAAACAAATTAATAACTTTTAAGTTTGATAACAGAATTAAGATAAATCATTACAATTAAGACATTTTAATTCAGCAACTGAAGTATAGCTAAGTATGTATTACATAACATGATCTGGGTTCGATCCAGACGAACGGGCTGGCTGCATGGACGTTTTCGTGGCTTTTACCATGTGTAACGTGTACACGAGCCAGTTTTCCTTAAAGCGTCCTTCACGAAGACACCACTCCCCTTAAGCAGATAGCCCTCGCGTGCTTTGCCATACTTAAATAAGTCAAACCAATCTTCCTAAAGGTTACGAGTTTATTTTGCTATACAGATTTTTTACCCTCCATTCCCGAAAGCACGATAGATTTTTAATTAGTAAATATAATATTAAAACATCATTAAACATAATATTCCAAACATTTTTTCACAATGTCTTTGTGTTTATCAGTAAACGAACACGTTTACGTTATCAACCGCCGTTTTTTTTAATTGCGCTCCATTGCGCTCATAACTAATTTCATCCAATTGATGAGTTGCTTTTGCTCATTTCCAAGTGCCGAATAGCAGTAGATTATGTATCTGGAAAAGCACAATAGCCCATACTGAATAACAAAGCAGCTTATCAATTCGGTGCAGCTAGGTTTCTTGCTTCTAAAAGTAAGCCAAGTTGTGAAAGCAAAAGGAAAGATCTTGAAAGGAAAATAAAAGCGATATTCTAGAAGACGTGTATATGATAAGAAAGCTAATGATTACTTCGTAAGCTGATATAAAAATATGTAAATCAGCTTTATAATTTAATTTACCAATAGCCTTTTAATTAATCATTTTCAGTTGGATATTTTTCTCTGTATTCTAAAAATAGTGATAACGTTTCTGGATTGCGTCATTTCTAGATTAATCTACGTAACATGGCTTGCGTAACGCTTATGACGCAGTTAATTCGGAACCTGAACTCAAAATTTCGAAAACTGAAACTTCTCCTTATAACCTACCTGAACCAAAACCTTCTCTTGGTGAGCCTCCACAGAGGAAAACTGCGCACTTTAGCTTCTACCTCTCTTCTAGTTAAGACGCTGTTTCTTTTTGCTCTCCAAACGCAGCAACATAAAAAATGTAGGCACGATTAGAGTGCCAAGTAAATTGTGGCTGCAAATGTCAATTGAAATAAAGTTGAATATTTAAACTTACTCAACTGCCAAGTTTCTGCTTCAATATGGATCTTACTTTCTATGCCAACAACACAGCTACGTCTTTTTCATTACATGTACATATTATATACCATGCGAAATCGAACGATTTGCATCATTGCAATTCTAATGCAGTGTATTAAAATAGAAATTTCAGTATTTGAATGTACGCCTGCATGGGATATTTTTTAAAGGATGTACAAATTTGTATGCAAATAAAGTGGAAATGGTAAAAGATGGACATTTTTAACTTGCATAGAAACGCATACTAACAGTTGGAAAGACAGAGAAATAATGCTCTGTAGGCCATAATTTTTCGGATATACAATCTGAAATCAGTATCTGGGCATACACGGCAAAGCTCGATTGTTCTAAAAACAATTTTTGCATCAATATTTCTGTCATGCAGCTCATTAGCAGAGGCATATCAATAGCAGAAATTGTATATCGAATCTTTTGTAGACAAGTGGAAAAGTTTAGAATAAAGAACTGTAAAATCTGCAAGCGAAACATGAATGACTGTCCCATCTGCGCAGTCGCAATTTACAAACGTACATTTAATATAACCAAATATTGCATTTTGCTCCGTAGATTATTTATATTTCAAAAATTTAGATTGTTTTATTTGAAATAATTTACTATAAATTAACAGGATTTTAACGTATGCTATATAATGAAATGTTCGAATGAAATACACCATTACGCACTGAATAAGGGATAATTACCTTCCATTTTTAATTATGCTATCAATGGATTCTAAAGAGATTTTTTTGTGGTGTCTGTGCGTACGTACGTATGTACTCGCATAACTCAAAAACGAGTAGCGTCAGAAAGTTAAAATTTTCTATATAGGACTGCTATAACATGTAGCTGTGCACCTCCTATTTTGGTTGCAATCGGCCGCACCAAACGTATATAAATACATGCATATATATAATCCACTCTGTTACTCGGCTCAGTAAGCTCAGTTTCTTTATTTTCATACGTTTGTAAATTTCGCATTTTTTTGCTTTAAAAATGATCGAATTATATTGCTCTTATCTTCTGGTTAAGGTTTTTATGCCTTTAGTAAGTCTGCATGCAAGATTTGGGGAATTATCAACAATTTAAAAGTTGTTTAAATGCAGTCAGGCTTAATTTTTTTGGCTATAGCAGCCATCTTTGTTTACGTTTGAAACTTAGTAGAATAGTGGATTTGTTGCCAATCTAAAGAAACTACTCTTCGCAACAACAAAGATAACGTCTTGTTTTATTATTGCGAATTAAATCATGCTTAATCAATTCTGCAATTTTTTGGAGGAAACAAGTGCTTAAGATTTACTTCGTAATTTGTAATATAGATATTTTGAGTTTTAATGTATTTTTGCCTTATCGCGAAGTGAGAAATGAATTAATTTAATGAGAAGTACTGAATCGTCTGTGAAAAACTGTTTCTTTTTCTTTTTCTTTTCTTTTTTTTGGGGGGGAGGGAGGGGGATATTTAATTTGTTTTACACATCGTTTAGATTTATTATAGCATTTAAATAGAATTTTTGTGCATTCTGACTTATAAAACGGATGAGATGTAACGCTGCTAAGTGAACCTAGCGCCACAGTGTCGCTATGGTAAACAAATATAGTGAATTTTAAAGAGTGCATTTATTCTATTGTGTTTTATGCGCTATCGACGAAGTAGATTCGATTCAATCCAATAAGTTTAAATGAAATGCAAAATGCGTATAATTTAATATTCCGTACAAGGAAGTCATGTGATGTACAAATCATATTTTTTATTATACTAACCGAGTTAGTTGTTTGGGAAATTCAATTTTCTATCAGATTTGATACAAATAGCGAAATTATGGAAAAATGAGATTCGAACCTGCTGAGTGGGAGTTTTTGAGTCAGTATAGCTGATAACATTTTCAAGTCCGAAAATTAAAGGGCACAGCATGTATCGGAAAGGAAAGCAAGTCCTGAGTTGAGTTTCCAGTCGTTCTGCTAGTGCCGTGTGGTCAAAACCGCTGAATACTGGGAGTTCGACCCGAGGTCAAATCCAGGGGAAAGGTTTGGCTCTATATTTTAGTTTTTGTGGTTTTCCCCCCATGCCTAATGAGAATATTAGCCAATTCCCTTGGAAAATCCTCCCTGAAGACATCCCTCTCTTTAGGCAAATACCCTTGCGGCATTAACCACATATGGATATCCTAATCCACGTTTATTCCCAAGCGAAGGCCAGTCTTTAAAAGCATAATTGGTAATTTTCATAAAACTAGTTCAAGAAGGCCTAGAGTACCATGCAGTAAAATAGTAATGTGTATAAATTTTACATTTTCTGCTTGTAAACATCTATCAACACAAGAAACCTGTCATAGCGAGTCCATGAATACTTCAATCTATGATTCATGTCTCAATATTGCACAATAATTCAGCGTTAGGAGAAAAATATGATTGTTAGATAACACATCGGGGTCGAAATCTCCTCCCCCTTATCTAATCGCTTCTCAGAAGATATATGTGAAGTGTGGAGGTTGGTATTTATGTTTTTCTGTTTGCTCTGTCTTACTTTTTCTCAGTTCCGATAATGTCAAAAAACAGAATAGGATTATGTAGTGATATATATATCGAACTTCGAACTTCAGGTGCAACCCGAGTACAAAAATCTTATACTTAGTTATAATGCTAGAAAAAGTAACACTATTTTTTTTAAATATGGTTATGTTTTTCATAGTAGAAACTCGACTGACCTCATCCATACACTACACACACACACCCACACAGGTCAGTAACTGGTTACTTAATGAGATAAAAAATTCTAAATCTCCCTTATATCAGAGCTGTGCCTAGATATTCTTTCATCTGAGGCAAATACGTGCCTTTTACACAGTCGGATTACCTCCCACACTTGTATTCGTCGAAGATAATTATTTTAAATCGTAAAATTTAATACTCATTATATTTTATTGGTACATCCAGGAAAAGATGCAAGTAATAATTTACAGATTTTTAAATGAAAATTGTTAAAAAAATAAATTTTTAGTAAATAGGTACTTACCTATTAAAGCAATGACCTTAGTAGAAGTCACCAAATTTACAGAATGTGCCAAACTCTGGCAACCATGCACAAAACCATTCTCCCGACAACCATGCTCATAAAACTCCTTCAATCAAGCAACACTGACATTTTTGTGTGAGTTCGTTTTCGTTATATTCCAAATTCCAACGATTTTCATAAACAAATCTTGATATTTTTTGCCCTAAACTTAGTATTAAAATATAAGCTTGTGGAATTTTCCAGCAATGAATGCTTCAAATATGATGCTTGAAGTTAAGCATTTTGATAAGTTTCAAAATTGAAAGTTAACAAAATTTATTTTTTAAATTAATTTTGATGCGCGTTTTAATTGCTCACATGAAGCAAGCATCTTACTTGCTTAGCCTTTTCCCTTCTTCGTCTTGTACAAAATCATTCACTGTTTTCAGCATTCTTAAAACGACAATACTTCCTTAATATACTGCCCATTACTAAAACGACGCCATGAGACCTCGTGTTAATGGACTGTGTTAAAGCGGCAACCCCATTCAGAACTCTTCACAAACCGTCGCCAGGCGTCCGGCAAGCATAACAAACGGCACTTTTTACTTTGGGTTTGTTTTAATATGTTTAGATTAATGTGACCATTACAGCTCCATTACAGCTAAGTCTATGGAATCTGATTACAAAGTGCCTGATTACAATCCGATTACAAATTGTTTTCTCGAGTTATCGAGGTGGATGGAATATTTGTATGCAGACCATGGCTTAATGGCATTTAACATTAAAACTTTAATGAGTTCCTTCTTGAGCATTATAAATAAAATATAAAGATAACAGTCTACTTGACGAAACTAATATTCACATCTCAAAGATTATCCAAAGGACCTACAGTTCACTATTTTTTTTTATCTAACCAGGCATAAAATCTTTAGCTTACCGATTTATACAGGATTTTCTCGTCGATAGTTACTACAGCATGAATATCCAATGGCTATTGCTTCGAGTGGTTCCAGCCATCTATCCATGGTTCCATCCATCCATCCAGCAGCCGAGTATTCTGTGACCAGATTCGGCTGCCTTTCTTCAGGTGGATTCCAACTCAGGCAAGGATCAGGCATCCTCCATGAGACAACTACAGACTAGCGACCGACTACCGGTTCCAGCTAACTGCTTAAATCCCTACGCTCTTCTAAAATATCTGCATAACCCTCAGGAGGGAACAAGCTCGTGACTAAGTACGAAGTGATAGAACAATATGCGAAGTGTCACAAATGATGATCACTTACATTCCGCCCGCGCCATAGGAAAAGCTCTGAATATAGTTTCCGCTTTGGCGCAGTCCATTAACAAGAGGACTTTGGGCGCCATTTAAAAATGGAAGCCGTAATAATGAAGAAGAAACAGAGCTGATCTGTCAAGCCTGGGATTTTCTGAAAATTGTTCAAGATAAAATAAACGTAGTTGCATGCATTTTTAAAGAAAATTCAAGAACATTAAAAGAAAACACGTTCTTGTTCAGTGAAATCCCACTGAACATTATCTAGTCCTCTTCGAAGATTTAAAATTATTACCTGACAACACAGACAACACTATAAACAGACGTTCACTCGTCGGAATGTAATCTGTTCCAGAACTCATATCACCCAGTAAAAATCTAATATAAAGGTCCTTACCTTGTTAACAATAAAAAGGTCGGCAAATTACTGAAACCCAGTTTCGAGTTCTTGATACGTAGAGGACTTAACGTAGATATCTTCAAAGTTCAGGTTCCGAACGGAACAGGAATTTTAAAATTAACGATCTAATTTGCTTAAAACTGTTACAAAAGAAAAGAAAGAAAGGTGAATGTCTAACAGTTACCAGATATCCTAAGCACGGTCATTTTTCGCCTATTTCTTACCAAGATGGCTGTAAATTTGTTCTTGAAAAATTTCTAACCTTTTTTTTTTCTAAACTAATACAGTTATCTTCAACTCGATATAACGGAAACGATAAGTTAAATTAAATATGCCTCATAAGTCTGTACAAACCATTTTCAGATCAAGAAACATTAAAAATCAACTGCACCTTTACCGGAATTTGAACTATTGACCTTTCAGTTGTTAGTGCGCGAAAATATGCTTTTAGATTTCCAGAATGTCTTCCTCCAAGAATAAAGAAAGATTATCCGCAAAACAGTTTGACGATTCATAAAAACAGGAAATTTTGACTTCCTAATTCAGACAGGTCAATAGACATAGCTATACGAATAAAAGCAAAGGCTGTTTGGTAAAAGTTTACAGTTGGGTGTCTCTTGTTTTTTTTTTTTTTTTCAATTCTTTTTTGACGCCAATATCAGCGCCAGGAAGGCACAATATCAAGATGGCCGCTACACAGAACCAAAAATAAGAAGTCAAAGGAGAATTGCACAAACTCGGTGTCCATGCACACATCGATCTATTTTCACTTTAAAAAACAAAATCAGGAAGCTAAAATCAAGTTAAAGCTATTATGGTAACCAGAAATGGGGTTTCATCGCCAAAATTTGTCGCTAATCGAAGGGGCACCCAGTTCTACAGTAGAGCAGGTTCTTTAATCACATGCTGTAGCCCGTCAACAAAACAGGGGATTTTGGCAGGGCGTGTGGCATTCAAAAGAGTATGTATGACAAAACTGCATAAGCACAGTGACCTCTTTAAGTCTGACTGTGGTAAGTTTGCGTATGACCTTGGAGCCGTTCATTTTTAAGCAGGGACTACCAGGTTACGAATGCTAAATGCAGATGATGCTTGGCGACCGTACCTTTCGCCAAACCAATTTTTTTTTATTACAACTGTTATATTTACTAATGGTTTTAAGTTTATCATCAATTTCAAATTATAGTTTCTGAATACAAAACGATATAATATTACCAAATCAGGAAACCACTATGGCTGTGTTACCACTGAGAAATTACCTCTCACCGTTTAAAGAATAGAATTTTCTGAAACCGCGTGGCTCAGATGCCTTCTTCTCAAAGCCAAACTATACCACATCACGCCACAACAAGAACTGTGACCCGGAAATAATGAACGACGATTTTACTGGTGCAGTGAATTTAAGGAATTTGCGTAGTCAAAGATGATACAAATTTGTCCTCCAAAATCCTTTGAACAGGCACATTGGTATTACAACATGGCTGTTTCCTAAACTGACGGAGCAATTATTGCTGGAGTTTGGACAATCCTTCTCGTTGGAGAATTGTCAGATCTCACGTTCGCTGGTCAGTTAGCATCTGCTATGGTATTTGGATTCTAAGTTGTCTTCTACAAGGACTCATTAACTGGACAAAACTACCACTAGCTTTCGCTGAAAAATATGAGTTTTGGGATGAATCTCCTCTGCCTATTTTATGTTCCTTGTAATTCCAACGTTGCAACGTTAAAACGGCCTCCGCTATCACAGACCTCATTCCAATGGGTTTCTTCTACATCATTTATTAGTCTTCTGGATCTGTGTCGTCGTGTCACTGATTCATGCAGTAATATAATAACTATCAAGTGTTTCAACCATGAGGCCGATTATTATCAGCCAGGAGGGTTGCAGTACACTCGTATATTACATTACATTCTTACACTACTTTCCATGTTGAATACCATGCATGCGTATGTGCTTTTTCGACTACAAATATACGTTACAACTCAAAGTAAACTCTTCGAACATGCTTGATATCAGGTTAAGAAAATGCCCATTTACTGGTTTTGTTTTACTGGTTGTATTGTCACAATACGTATTTATTTATTCATTAATGTTTACACTCGTATCTGCCTTTTTGTTTTTCATATAGTTTTCATATTCATTTACTGTTTAAAATTTGATTTCAAGGTTTCACCAAATTATGGTATTAAAAAATCTGATGTGTACACCACATGTCTTCCTTGTACGGAATACTAAATTATGCGCATTTTTTCTTGCATTTCATTTAAATTTATAGGATTGAATTAAATCTACTTCGTGGATAGCGCATAAACCTCAATAGAATAAATTCACTCTTTAAAAATTCATTATATCTGTTTACCATAGCGAAACCCTTGCGCTAGGTTCACTTAACAGCGTTACGTCTCATTCATTTTATAACTCAGCATGCACAAAAATTAAATCTTCTGAAGAATTGAGTAATCGTTGCCACATGTTCTGTTGAAATACTATAATAAATCTAAAACGATGAATAAGAGAAACTAAACAAGCAAACAAAAAAAGGAACAGTTTTTCACAGACTATTCAGTATTTCTCAATCAATTAATTCAGTTATCACTTCGCAACAAGGCAAAAATACATAAAAACTCAAAATATCTCTATTAAAATTACGAAGTAAATCTTAAACACTTATTTCCTCGAATAAATTCCAGAACGGATTGAGCATGATTTAATTCGCAATAATAAAAGAAGGCGTTATCTTTGTTGTTGCGAATCCTGGTTTCTCTAGATTGGCAACAAATCCACTATTCTGCTAAGTTTCAAAAGTAAACAAATATGGCTGCCATGGGAAAAATAATTAAGCTTAGATACATTCAAATAACTTTTAAATTATTGATAAGTCTACAAATATTGCATGCAGATTTACTAAAGGCATAAAAACCTTAACCGGAAGATAAGAACAGCATAATTCAATCATTTTTAAAGCACAAAATGCGCAATTTGCCAACATATAAGAATAAAAAAATTGAGCTCACTGAGCCAAGCAACAGAGTGGGAATACGTATATATATACTTTTGGTGCGACCGATTGCAACTAAAAAGGGAAATGCACATCTACATGCTATAGCAGTACTATATGCAAAATTCTACATGCTGTAGCAATACTATATGCAAAACTGGGTTTTGAATTGTGTGAGATACATACATACATACGTACGTATGTACAGAAATCATTAGAAAATCTCTTCAGAATCTATTTTAAATCAGTTTTATAATTCATTTGGGATGAAAAGAATCCTTTGTTCTGTCTTTATGTAGAGATGTCACACAAAAACATCGTTAAATTGCATTCGATACCGGTCAAAATGGATATTTTCGTTGAAATGTGGTAACCGGAATTTTTCGTGATTACTTACTTCGTAAAAGGAACTAAAAAGCTGCAACCAAAAGGTAGCGAAATATGATTCCATTGTTTAGTGCTTTGGTTGAACCATTATTTAGTAATGTGTTGGATGCAATGCTTGCATCCAACACATTACTAAATCCAACACATTACATAAAATGCTCAAAATGTGAGCATATGTTAAATGTGTGAGAGGAAATAATGTCTCATTTGTTTGTGCTAACTGCAATTTTGGTGAAGAGTTTTATATTGATTGATTAAACAATTTTATCTTTGTTTTACTATAAACAATTTGATATCATGGATATTGTTCGGGGAACAGCCTTGACGCCAAAAAGGGAGAAACAGCTTATTGTGGTATGACAGGCAATGGTTGTCATTCGATGACGTACTTCCTGTAGGGAGACAGTCGTAATACTTTTCCCTTGCTAAGGAATTATCTGTGGTATTACTTATTATCTGTAGTATTTATTATTAGTATTTATTATTGTAGTATAGTAATTAAAGGGAGAAACAGCTTATTGTGGTATGGCAGGCAATGGTTGTCATTCGATGACGTACTGCCTCTAGGTAGATAGCCATAATACTTTTCCCTTGCTAAGGGATTATCTGTAGTATTACTTATTATCTGTAGTATTTATTATTAGTATTTATTATTGTAGTATAGTAATTAGTATTTATTATTGTATTATAGTAATTAGTATTTATTACTGTAGTATTTACTTCCGTTCGCATGATGAAATGTCGCCCATACCCTTAAAGAAGCCAAGTTGGGGCAACCAAGGCTGTTCTCCGAACAATATCCGATATCATTTATTATTACTGTACCAAGTAATAATAATCGTAAAATATTCTTTAAATATTTTCGTTTTTATTGCTACTGTTTGCCTCAGTTCTGTTATAATTTATCCCAAGTTCAGCGCAAAAATTGTACCACTCAAATAGTTTTGAAAAAATACTTCTTGCTTTAATATTAAAAAAAAATTGGAAATGTTTTTTTGTGCTTTTGAAGAATGAACAGTTACACTATAACAAACAGCAAATCAAGAAATGACCAGAAATTAAAACTATAAACATTTTCCAAAAATTGTTACAATTAGCCCTCGCTATCCTACTCTTAATTAAATATTTGTGTCATGGCTTCCAGTTATGAAAGAATTCATTGCATATACAAACTAAAGATGCCAAAAACAGAATGAACTGAATATTAATTACTAGATTATGATTACTAGGATTATAATTTATAATGATATTGTTACTGGAGGAATAATAAGTGACGAACAAATTTTAAGCTTAGTACAGTCTTCTGAATGTTAATGACTTCTCACAAACAAGAAAGCTAAAAATAAACTTTGACATTTTGTGCCACAAAGCTTTACAAGTATTGTGTAGAAATTAACAATTAACTTTGACATTTTTTATATTTATTTATCTTACTTTTTAATCACAGTTGAAAAAATCTAAAATTTAATAACCGGATTCGAAACCTACAATTTTAACCCAATCAAATGTTCAGTTTTTTTTTTTTTTTTTTTTTAAAAACTGAAATAAATAATTGTATTCGATACTGACCGTGAGCATACTTGAAGTGATTTTTTTTTCCTTTCCTAACTGTCCCGTCGAAATATAGGTATTCTATTGGACGTTTCATTACTCGGTTTTTAGAGAAATATTGTTTTTCTGGAGACTGAAATATAAAACAAAAAAGGAATCAATGGTCTTTTACGTTTTATTTCCTCATATATTAAACTGAATTGAAACGCTTCTGTAAATCTGAGGAAAACACGCAGTGAAATACTGCATTTCAAAATAATAGTTGGGCAGTGAGCCATAAAAATCATGTGACTCAAGTAAAATATTTAATAAATTTCGGTAATATTCCAGTAAAAACTGGAATTACATTTTCTTCCCTCCTCGTCATTTTTTTTTTGTTTTTTTGTTTTCTTTAATTTTTGAGAGTAATGAAAGGATTGCATCCAGGTATTATTTTCTTAAGAACAATTTGCAGCATTTCTGTTTGGTTAGTCAACGTTCTGTTGCACACAAAATAAAAAATAACACGAAATGTACTATTATTATTCTGTTCAGTGATAAACTTTATTAAACCGTCTTTGGATATCAAGACCCAAGAGAAACACGCCGACGTGGAAAATAAAACAGGAAGTCGCTTGTGGGTATAAATATGATTCGCTTTCTCGCTTTTGCAGAATTTTTTTGCTCCTGATGAAGGGGGACCCGTTTTGCCCTCAAAATCGATTGGGATTTTACAAAATCTACGCCAAATACAGGGTTGACGATTTCCTGTTTTATTGTCTTTGGATATTTTGTTTTCATCAGAGTAATTTGCACAAAATTTGCAGCTTTTAAGTCCACTAATTGAAAATATAAATCCAAAAGATTTTTCTTATTTTCATTGTATAGATATGCACAATCAAAGATCAAAGCTAAAACCTTGCAGTGAACGACAGAAAGAAAAGGCGATGAAAAGTACAAATGTACAGATCATCTGCAAATTGTGGAACCGTAGATTTAGAAAGAAAAGTACTGTATATTATAAGATATTTTCTCCCTCCTTTCTGCATGCTTTCGTGGTATAACAGTTGCAAATTCGGTTCATATTCGAGAGGTTCAGGTTCGAGTCTAGATGAGGGCATTGCTCATTTTTCATGTTTCATGCTTCAAAATATCCTAATGGCTCTACAGTGGCGCCCGAACTAAAAGGTGGTGGATGATGATTCTTCACCACCAGAATTTGGCGATTGGGTTCCCTAATCCCCAGTCGCCCTTTAAAAGTGGGAATATATAAGGTATTTCTCCCGCCTTCTTTGCATGCTTTCGTGGTGTAGTGGTCAGCACGCTCGACGCATGTTCGAGAGGTCTGTGCTTCGAATCTCGGCGAGGGCACTGAGTATTTTTCACAACTCCTGCTTCCAAAAAAATTAATGGCTCTACATGGTAACTAATTTTGTAATTAAATGTAAAAATAAATATCTGTGAAAATACTAGGAAAACGAATGAACTTCATTACACTCATACAACTGTGTTACAAAACATCTACATATCAGTGTCATTCAAAATATTAGTTGCGCTTTATTCTTACTAACAACTACCCAAAATTTCATGATTGGTGCAATCGCCTCAGGTAACATGGTGGTTAGAAAGCATTTTATTCGTTATTGGCCACCGGTCCAAATCTCGGACAAGACATGGACGTTTGTAACTACACTGTCGTTGAAGGTTAAAGACATTTAAAATCCGTAGATTTAGGAGCATTTTTTAGGTTGATGGATGACATTTTCCAACTTCTATCCCTGGAGTACTCTTTGTCAAAACTAAAATGAAGCTTATGGAGATTAACCCTTATATACTTTGCTTAAATTAATCAATCAATTCCATCCATGATCAGTATATAAGCTGAGGTGTACTCATCTCTTTCTTCAAAGAGATGCAAAAGAATAAACTCGAAGCAACGAAACTTCTCTTAAAGTTCATCTATAGCGCTACAGTAAAAGATTTTTCACTTTTTATCATAAATCTAAGCATAAGCGTCCAATTTTAGAAATCTTCTAAGAGGTCAGCAAGAATGGTTAGCTCCTGATAATACATTTTGTAGAACAGCATAAACTTCCCTTAGCGTATACTAATTTTTTTTAAATTTAGTAAAATCTTTGATATTCCTGTTTATAGTAGCTTCGCAACATAAAAGTACTTTTCGAATAACGTAAATTCGTTTCAATTAATATAATTATTCAATAAACGTGATGCTTGAAATCTTCTGAACACAAATTAATTTCATATTTCCCTATCCTTTCATGCTGAAATCATTTGCTTTCATAATCAAAAAGCACCGACAATGATTCATTTAAAATACTCACAGGCAAGAAATGGATTGCAAAATTTTTCAAAAATTGTTATGACCTTCACAGACATCTTCCTTTTTATCACATACAAACAAATTTATTTTTAATGAATGAAATATTTTGATTTGGCGGTCGCAGAAAATGGCAATTGTAACTGAACAAAGAACAAGTTTTGCTTTCGTAACGAAGCTTATCCTAGAAAAATGTTTGGAATGTTATAAAAAGCCTTATGAAGAGAAACGTGTTTCGAAAATAAGACGTTTTGAATGGTGAAAACGTTTTCTTTTTAAGAAAAGCAGAAAATCCGTTGAAAATAAACTTCGGCATTTCTCTTCAGTTAATGAGCAACAAGTCGTTTAACAATTAAAGGAAGAGATATATAGCTTTTTAAATCACTTCGATCCTGTAAAGCAGAAGATCTTTTGGGCTTGCGACACTAACTTCTCAAATTAGTCCAAAAATGCGGACGTGTTTTCAAAGCCAACAACGTATTCAAATGGTTAGGAGATATTTCCGGAAGGTAAATCCTCTATAAAACCCATAGTTACCAGTGATGAAACATAGATCTATGCTTTTGATATGCAGATGTCTGGATAATCAAGTGACTGAAATTCTAAAGGAAGAAAGAAATGACTTCAAGATCGATCCAAAATTAGGTACTGTTTTCTGCATTCTTCGGTTATTGTGGTGTTGTGCAACAAGAATCTCTACCAACTAGCCAAACGATCAACAAAGAATATTATATGAGTGTTTTTCGGCTGAATACCTTGAACTGTAAAGAGACAATTCATGGATTTTGTGTCACAGTAATGCAGCGACTCAGAACGTTCTTGTTGTTCTTGAATTGTTGGCCTAAAATTCAACAAATATACAGATATGCAATCTTTGTATTGAGTTCAAGTTGAAAAAACAGCAATTTGTCTTCCGTTTTGTGGCGAATCATCTTGAAAAGCTGAGAGCTGATAAAGAATGGTTTGGAAAACTGCTTCCAACATCTTTACAAAAACTTTTCATGGTTTTGAGAACTTGTTCTCGCGAACATTTGGCAAATGCCTATATTCACAGGCTATTTCGTAAGGCATAAAATGTAAATTGTTTTTACTGTCCAATCTTTTTCCTCAGCTTAGTAAAGTTCTGTAAACTTTTTTTAATTTGCTTTGCACTATATAAATTCTGAGTTTTATGGTGTTCATGAAATATATTTCTGTGCATCGATTTCCATAAAATGAGAAACCAAAAAATGTGAAAATTTGTGAGTTTCTTATCATGTGAGGAAAGATCTCGAAAATCTTTTCTATAGCCTCGTCAGGAATTGAACCAAATGTTTCAAATGCTAACTATTGCGCAAACTCTACTTAATAATAGTGCATTGTAGAGTTATCTTGAATTAGTTGCAAAGTAATATCAAGCATTTGAGTTCAAGTAAGATACGAAGAGAAATTACGAAGTCAAATATTCTTTCAAATCTGAAGCAAAAAGAAATTTATTCTTCCAGTAACTACGCGATATTTTTCATTTAACAAATTCGCTCAAGAAACTTGATCTATTGCACCCTATCATGCTTACTCCTCATAATAAAATGAGCAGGCGAAACTTGGAGAATATTTTTTTAATAATACCCCCACCACACCCCACATTGGCCGATTGATTAAGACCGCTGGATACTGATAGTTCAACCTGGTTTGATTCCGGGCAAACGGGCAACAGAAAGTCTTCCACGAAGGCATCGTTCCTCTTCCATATATATAAACTTTGTGGTTTTGCCATATTCAAATAACCTAACCTGATCTTCTATCGCTTTAAAGAATATCTTTCCTGGATTTAAAGAATGTGCTTACTCCTTTCGTTTGAATAGAAAAGCTAAACAACACGCGTAGATAAATCTTTTCTATAACGTAAGCTGCTTTTACGTTTATTGAGACACAAGAAAATAAATCTTTTCCCCCATTTTGTTAGGAAAAAATGTTTAATGCTTTCTAATGCCTGATACTTATAAAGGAAATGATTTATAAGCAGCAATTGCTTTCAGATTTAAAAAGGGATATGTATTTGAAGCTTTTTGGCTTGGAAATCAACAGTAAAATGCGTAGGAAATGAGTACGTAAATTATGCGTATGCTATAATAGCATTCCTGTGCAAAAATGTTAGCATATATGTTTGCAGTAGGTATGGCAAGTCTTTGTTATAAATTATTTGTTCCAAAAATTCTAAAAATTTATAACTTCTTCCATGATTTTCAAGAGAACAGAAAAATTTTCGAATAACAAAAGATGATAGTACATATTGTTATGCGTGTTTCTGTACTGTATGTATTTGATTGTATGGAATGGATATTAAAATATCTGTCTGAGCATAAATGTTTCTCTTGATACACATTTCTGAGAAAGTCAGTCAGAGAGATCAGTGAAAATGAGAAAACTTCTTTTTAAGAGCCTATTACTTAAGAATTGAAAATTCATCAGAATTCTAAATATCTAAAGCATGGGAGACTGCAGACAGATATGTATAAAAAATATGCGAATTCTAAAACCATTGATCCGTAAGTATAGTTCTCATATGTTACCAATCTACACAGTCCAGTCACATTAATGTGACCACCACGTACTTTCCATGTCAGAGTTAAATAACCAATCACAGAAGGCAGGTGGCAGCACAGTGCAGTTGAGCGTATATAAAGGGTGTGTGAGGGCTTCGGAAAACATTTCAATCGTTGGCGTAATGCAGAAACGAAGCGATTTATCCGACTTCCAAAAGGGCATGATCATTGGCTTTCGGGCCAAGGGTGGAAGCATTTCCGAAACGGCTGAGTTTGTGAACTGTTCGCGTGCCGCCGTGGTAAAAGTGTACCGTGCATGGCAAAATGGGACTGTCCAAAATCAGCGACGTGGCAAATGTGGTGCACCACGGGCCATAGATGACAGAGGCGAACGACGGTTGCGGAGATGCGTTCGGGCAGATAGACGGGCTACCGTTGAGCAACTGACCACCAAAATGAACCAAGGGGCTACCAAAAGTGTCTCCCAAAGTACTATTCAGCGAACATTGCTGCGTCTGGGCCTCCGAAGCAGACGCCTGGTTCGTGCACCTATGCTGACTGCTGTTCATCGACGGCGAAGGCTAGAATTTGCACGCCAGTACAGCAGCTGGACGTCCACTGAGTGGCGACAGGTTGCGTTTTCGGATGAATCGCGTTTTATGCTCCATCGGACAGATGGACGTTGGCGTATAAGGCGTGAAACCTCTGAAAGGAACCACCCTGCAACCATTGCCGGAACGGTCCAAGCTGGAGGCGGGAGCATTATGGTCTGGGGAATGTTTTCCTGGCATTCTCTAGGTTCACTGATCATTGTGGAAGGCACAATGGATCAATACAAGTACGCATCTGTCCTTGCGGACCATGTTCACCCCTACATGCGCATTGTTTTTCCTCAAGATGATGGCATCTTCCAGCAGGACAATGCGAGGTGCCATACAGCTGCCAGTGTACGTGCGTGGTTCGAAGAGCACCAGGATGAGTTTACCGTCCTCCCCTGGCCAGCAAACTCACCTGACTTAAACCCAATCGAGCATCTGTGGGACCATCTCGATCGAGTTGTTCGCGCCATGGATCCTCAACCGCGTAATCTAGCGCAGCTGGCCACGGCATTAGAGTCGGCATGGCTCAACATCCCAGAGAACACCTTCAGGGACCTATGTGACTCTCTTCCTGCACGTCTCGCAGCAGTCCGCTCTGCGAAAGGTGGTTATTCTGGCTTTTGACAGATGGTCACATTAATGTGACTGGACTGTGTACATCTGCACGCAAGCATTACTTATGATAGTTTATGATACATTGGTTATCATAAATTAAGGAAAAATCACAAAAATCACGATTACTGAAAAAGTTACGTGTAGAATTTTATGAAACGTACTCACAATATACAACACATAGTAAGGTATCAAATGACATAAAAAGAAATTACCAGACAATTATGGTAGTATAGAAATTAGCACATGTATAAAATGAACAAATCGAGGGTGTCAGTTTGCTATAGGAAAAGTACCTTCAATATGGAATAGGATCGCCTCTAGAAGCAATACAGCACATACAGCGATGGCTGATGCTTTCAGTTATGCGGTCTATCAGTTCCATAGGAAGCGAGAGCCATTGGTTTTGCAAAGCAGTTGCAAGCACGGCAAGGGTCTGAGGGGGCGGATTGAGAGCAGCTAGATGTCTCCCTAAAGCATCCCAAAGGTGACTGATAGGATTCAAGTCCGGGGATCGAGCTGAACACTTCATGCGCATAACTGTTTCCTGTTGAAGACAATCATTTACGATGCGAGCCCTGTGTGGTCTTGCGTTGTCGTCCTGTAACAGGAAAGCATCACCTATTGCCCCGCCATTTGGGCGCACATAAGCATCAAGGATGTCATCTCTATAAACCTCAGCATTCACGGTTCCTCTAGGGAAGACGTGGAGGTCTGTGCGTCCACCCAAAGAGAGGTCACCCCAAACACAAACACTGTCTCTTTCACGGATGTTTGACGGATGATAACGGGTTGCAGGTTCTCTCCATATCAAATAACGCCTACTATCACTTTCTAGACTAAACCTGGACTCATCCGTAAAGCGAACAGCCCTCCATTGATCAGGAGTCCAGTGAACATGTTGTCGGACCTGTTCACAGAAGGACTCACATTTAGCCATCTGGCCACTTCTGTTTGGCTTTGTCCTGCCTCTAGTCTCCCAATGGCTCTAAGTCGTAGTTCTGCAGGAAAACGATGCCTGGAGGTCATTGTTAGAATTGGCTATCACAGATTTCTGATGTCACTATCACAGTGAAATATGTGGGCTTGCTCTCAAACATGGACTTTTATGCTCCTCGCAGATGACGTATTCCGAGTGCAGCGCCGCTAATTTGCATACTGCAGTTTTACTCAGCTACTCTTACTTGCCAACGTATTCAATTGGCTTATTTTTGAGGGAGCTACCGCTATTTTTGTGATTTTTCTTTAATTTATGATAACCAGTGTATAAAGTCTACTGAAACACATATAAATTTCTTCCGTATTACTGATACGTTAATTATTTTGGTATAAGAAGTAACTGTTATGATATTCTGATAGGCAGCAAATTCATTGGGGTATGATGGACTGGGATGCTTGTTCTGTAATTGGTAGCAAGTGCAAATTTTGTATAATTTGCTAATTTGATTAGCTTTCCAGGTGTCGCTTCTTGTAGCAATAATTCGTCTCTTAATGTTTACTCTTTTTGTCTTGAAAGGGGCCATAGCATGATATGCTTATTAGATATTTTCATTTTACGTTCATTAGGTAATTTTATATGCTTTGGTTGGAGGTGGTTTATGGTGCAGGTCTTGAGTAAGTGGCATACAACTTTAAAATAGTCAGGATCCCTTTTTCTCTACATGTGCAATGATCAGTGCTTCTTATGTTTCTTGCGCTATGTAAGAAAAGAACCACGACATGTAATGTATTGGTTGACAAAATAAATTAGCGTAGGACTTGAAATCAATCAACAGAAGAAATTCGTCTCCTTTGATTTGCTCTGTCCAACTTATTTTATCGAGTCTCCTATAAGTCAGAATTTTCTCATCCCTTACCTTCATGATGTAACTGGGAACACGCCCGACTAGCAGTCGGGAAATCCGAGATTCAAATCCCGGTGAGAACATTGCTTACTTTTCCATTTTTCTATTCCGAATCAAAGCAAATCACTCTACAGAAATAACTATATTTTTCCATGCGACTTTGGGTGTTTACTTAAAGAGCGTTTTTATTTTTCGTAGCCTCTTGAACGAGAAATGACTTGTTCATTGGTCTGGACTACGGATATAGGCACGGCCAACATTAAAAACGAACACGTAAGCTCAGAGGTCACGTGATCTGACGTCACAAACTCAATCTGAACACCCTGATCGAGTTTGTGACGTCAAATCGCATGACCTTCTGAGCTTACGTGTTCGTTTACCCAGAAGGGATGTATATGCAGAATGTATATGTGGCTATCGTTTCAGTTGTGAAATTATTATGTATATAGATCATTAATAAGCAATTTTTAAATTGTTTTATTTTTCCTTATTAGTTGTAGATTAATAATACTCTGTTCCAGATTGATACTCTGTTCCAGGATGCCAGCAAATTTATGACAAAGCTGGCACGTAAGTTTCTGTATTTAAGTTTATCAGGACTACTGTGTTCTTTTAGTTGATTTTGCAAACATGTCTGGAGTCCTAAGTAGGAACAGGGAGCTTACTGAAAGTTATGTTCGTGCGTGTGTAGAAGATACAACAAAGATAAGAAGGGTTCAAATTACCCTTTATTTGCTTATCGATTTTACAGACGTTCCCGAACTTCGCGATACAAAGATCAACCACTTGCGGTCTGAAAGTAAAAGAATATAAGACTACTAACTAACTAAAATTTAAATAAGAGCTAACTTTTAATATTTTACACAGATGACTAGCACTGAGACTGGCCTTTTAAATTACTACGTCTGTAGTACGCAAACTGCGGAAAACTACAGTACATCTTTAGCTTTCAAGAGGATTAAGTTTCTGGCCTTAAAGGCGGATAGTAACTGATGGCAAGCTCGCGTGAAAAATCGTAGCAAGAGGGCTCTCTCTCCGTCCTTCTACTCTTGGCAAATACCCACAACTTAAATACTTAAGCGTTACCAAGTACAATTTGCATAAACACATTCAAGCGTTAATTCTGGCCGGAAGTGGAAAATAAGAGATGATAGTAAAGTTTTAAAATAAAATAAACGTTATTGAACTTCAGATCCTTACAAGTTCTCTAAAGACATTCATAAGAAGCGAATGTGGTGGGAGAAATATCTATAGAAAGATTAGTCGAAGTTTGATCGAAGAACTGGTCGAAGGTATCAGAAGCATTTTATCCACACCCAGAGGAAGCAGTATTAGATTCTTTTAAAAATAAAAGTTTATCCACCAATAAAATTAGGCAATTTGACTGCTTTCTTATTTGTTGTTATGAGGATATGCTGCTAATACGATAATAATAGAATATAACTGAAAATCGAGTAAAAAACGTTTTATGATAAAATCCATGCATCTGAAACTACAAAATACTTTTTCCCTTCTGTGAATTTATTATACACTTAACATCATTCTGTTTAAACTTGTTTGTCAGTTCTTATATTATCTTATTTTTAATCTGTTAGAATTTTCCTGCAAGATAACAGATTTCTTGATGAAAATAAAAATTTTACAATTTTGATGAATTTGATATATGCTTATTAGCTTATGTAATTTATAAAAGGAATATTTCTGTACATGTTCTGTAAAACTTATTCAAGAGCACCTTGTTATAATTAATTTTTTAATGTTTAACGCTTCGAAAATATAAATTTATAGGTGACGAAAGTATAAGTGATCGACTGCATGATGCTATGATATTTAGTTAACCACACTATGCAAGAGAAACATCTACGAAAGTCGTATATTGACACTATTTCACTAATTTTCCCCCCCCCCTTAAACTGGTATTTTAAAAATTTTTCTAACTGAGGCATAAAGGAGCCTGAAAGGGTTCAAATTTTAACGATAGTCCAAAAGGCCTCTTTTAAAATTTTTAGCATTAAAGTTAGTTTTTAAATTTTCATCAAATGTATGCCTAATAACTTACAATTTATTCAAATTATACTCCATACGAGTAATGATATAAAATTTCTTGTCGTCCTAACAAACGTCTTTTGAAAAAATATGTCATCATCAAGTATTTTCTTCATAAATGAGCAGAAATGTTATTTTTAACCTATCGAAAATGAATGGCAATGTCTGCTTCGCGTGACTCTCTTTTTTCCCACCTCATGTTGCTCAATCTTAAATAAAAGGTATTGGCGAAATAATAGTCTTGTTGATAGCTATCCTGCCCTTGGTAGCTATTCTTTTTATTGCACTGGAAGTAATTCTCATTATTCAGTCAGTTGCCACTTGCCACTGGGAGGTCTGTAGGAGCGGTTGTGAACAATAGCAATAAATTACGGTCGATTAGACAACCAAGTTCCAGTTGGGAAAAAACATAACAACCAACCATTTTGTTTTCAATCTGTCCACTGTTGAACTAAAGCTCACGGAAATAGCAATCTTTGCTTTTCGAAGCTCAGAAAGGCCATAGTATACATAAATGTCGTACAAAATGCAGAGATGTAAATGGGTTAAAATTGGAATGAATACAGTTTTTAAATGTGACACCGTAGATGAACAGCGTGCTACAGCTTGTGAGTATGCACATATATTATATATAAATTAATTAAATTTGGTGTATAAATGCTGCATATAAACAATTAACATTTTTGGAGCCTCTAATGTTTGCCGCTGCTCAACCTTCCGAGCTATTATCTTAATACATTCCTTAGTATGATTATCATTTTTGTATTAACCAATGTATTGAGCATTGTATAGTTTTTTTCTGAAATAGAATAACTCGATGCAAAAAAGCAATATTTAGGGACTGTGATGATATATGCAAAAGTATTAAAAAGCTTGACCGTTTTCTGATTTATATCAGATTAAAAATCTATATCAGTAATATTTGACTTTCACTGAATTTAAAATGCAAAAATACCTTAACAAATGCGAAAGTGTCAAGCTAAAATTCAAAACAGAAAAGTACGGTGTAAATTACTTCAAATAAAACTAGGTTAGATTGAGAAAATTAAAAAATAATACATGAGTTGAAAGATCCAAAATTGAATAGAGTAAATTTTAAAACCCAATAACAGCAAATGAAAGTTGAGTTGTAACAAGTTGGAAGAAAACTCGATAATCTTTCTTTTTATCTCATAGAAAGGAATTAATTGTATTCCAGATAATATTGGAAAATATTAAATGAAAATGTGTGTTTTATTTACTTCAAAATATCATAAAAATTACTTTTTTCTGGTGGGCTTTCCAAATGAGGATGCCCATTCAATTATTGACTAATATTAGTTAATATAAGTCATAATATTATATTATGTACTTATACATGTTACAAAATATTTCATATACTAAAGTGTTATACTGAAATTTATTTGCCCCCTTGGAAACAAGAAATAAATAAAGTACTGTTTTTAAATGTACCAAATTTGATCACTACGTTTTATCACATAGATAGCTAAATGACCTCGATTGGCAAAAATAGATTTTCGAATATTCGAATGACAGCAAAGACTGTACCTTGGGATATGATTTTACCATTTCAAGTCTGAATGTGGTAGCGACAAGCAAGGCATGTCGACAATTTTTGTGTAACATTTTGTGTAAAATTTTGTAAACGTATACCACTCATCAAATACCCCAGAAATATTGTTACATACAGGAGAATTTTGGCTGAAACGATAACTGTATCAAAGAAATGAATTAAGAAGTCGATTTATTTTCGATAACACGTGATTTGTAGTTATTGAGGATTAATTCTCATTTGGATGTTATTCATAGTATTTTGATGCTTTAACAAATTTTTCAAAAGCTATTTTCTTTTATCTCACTTTCTTATAATGTTAGATTTGAAAAGTTTTTCTCGCTAAGCTGTGCAGCAATGACTATTCAGCTAAACATGGCCACTTAACTACAATTAATTCTAACATGTAAAATATAAGACCCTTCATACGGAAATAAAATTTTGCTGAAGGTCGTTTCTTTTGAAACATTCATATACTTCATAAAAATATAGTATAGTTTCGAATTCACTTCACTTCACTTAAAGTAGCTAAGTAAGGATGAGATATGTATTATAACGATTAAAACTTCGAGAATGATGCATTTAAAATACGCTTGACAACATAGTGTTTACAAATTTATTCCTAAAGATGTTTCGATTTTGGGCAGTTCTGAAAGATTATTTGCGCGTGCAGTGCGTTCCTTCTCGATTTATTCCAAAAAATGTTGGATTTTTTTCAAAACAACAGCATGTTCTTCTCAAGACACGTCCTTCTTGAAACGCATTATCGCCCGTGACGGTCTCTGCTTCATACAGAAATAGTTCAATAATCAATTAAATAATTTTCAAAGGGTGAGTATGACTGAGAAAATACGTAAAAGTTTTTGGAAGCAGCAGAGATGAAAAGTGAGCAGTTCCCTCACCTAGATTCGGACCACGGACCTTTCGAATACGTGTCGAGCGTGCTAACTGTTACACCACGAAGGCATGCGAAGAAGGCGGGAGAAATACCTTATAAATTCAGGCCAAAAAAAATAAAAGTTATGTTGATTCTTTTCTTAGCTTGTTATAGTTTTGTCCACCATGAAATTCTATCAACTGACCAAAGTGTCAATAAAGAATATTATTTTGAGTGTTACGCGGAACTTGAATGAAACAGTTTGTTGAAAAGAACTTGAAGTATGGCGAGATAACGCATGGATTTTTTACCCTAGTAATGCATCCCTTCACAATATTCTTGCTGCTCGGGAATTTTTCTCCAAAAGTAGGCTCCGCAATCTCCTTTTTTCTCTCGTGTGACATCTTCTTTGCTCCATGGTGAAAACCGCCGCTTAACGGTTACAGGGTTCGAGTCAATGAAAATTCGCTGCGAATTCTAGAAGTGTTTCTCGAAAACACGTTTCAAGAAATGGAGAAAACATTGTTATGAAAGCACTGCAGTCGGATTACTTCCGTGGTTTGATTACGGTGATGCACGACAGGGATATCTGCCTAAGACGAAGGATGTCTTCTTGGAGGTCTTTCTAAGAGAAACTGGTTCGTATACACTTTACATATAAGGAAAATCATTAGAACGTCCATACAGTCAGACCGTTCACTTGGAATCGAACTACGTGTCCAACGCTCAGCCGCTGTAAAGCACATGGAACTACTTTGAAGAAGATATAATTATCGGCCAATAAACTCAAACTCTTTATTTTTTACCAAATCATTCCCGACATATTTTGATGATAGTAGTACAAATCTAAATAGATAAAGAATAGATATTCTTCTTAATTTAATTAACAAATTACGTAAACAACCATATAACGAATTTCTTCGTAACAGTTAATTCTAAAAGGATTACTGTATTTAAATAATCCTGTTACAAATTTAAAAGGTAATTTACAGCGAAGACCATTTCTGTTTTAACTGTGACAAGATTTCGGTGAATATAGCGTCACATTTGTTGTGTATCATGTAATTACGAAAAGTTACATATTAGTCACATTATACTTTTCAGGGTGTTTTTTTTTTAATGAATAAAGTGAAATACTGTTCCATTTCTGTAAGACATTTATAGATATCTTATCTGTGTCAGGAAGTTAAATGTAATCCTCTTTCTTTTCAGATGAAAACAAGACCACTGTATATCACCATGTTTGCGGACATTTTGCCATTGAGATAACACTAGCAAACCGTCTTACTTCACCTCTTGTTGCTTGAGCGGAGAAAAAAGGTTTTTCCACTTCAGGTACCTTATCCGAGTTTCTTAAATTTTCCCATTGCATCTCTAAATGTAATTCAAATAGCAAAGGAAGAGTTAAGTTATTAAAAACACAAAGGATATTTTTCTGTTTGCGCAGGTAGAAAAACGGTTTTCTGCTTCTTTCTTGAATTTTGTTCAGAGAATTGACAGTTTACTTAGAGTTTATTCGGTACTTTTTCCATTAGCTGATACTATCAGGACTTAGTGTTCTGTGCATACTCTTTGCAAACATGGTGAATTACTTACAAGGTTCTTATCCTCAAATTCTAAGTCCTGAACTGGAACAGGGAGCGGAAGGTACGCTATGTTCTGATGTAACTGCTGGGCTGGAGAATAACTGCACGTGAAGGGATTTGAAATCCTTTTTTATTCAATCACTATTAAATACAAACCTCCCAATTCGGGAGAGATACAGAACGTAACAGACCAAACTTTGATCGCGGAGTTTGGCCTCTAACTAAATGGTGCGTAGCAAAATTTACTAATACTAGCGCACTTGGATTTATTTCAATAAGCAATCACGTAGCAAGCACTATGGCTTAGAATTTAGCTGCTAGCTGGTCAGGCGAACATCGAACAGAATGACCGTGATCTGAGATTAAAAGCTCTCTCACACTGAGAGGTTTCTACCTCTGGTTTAAATAGTCATTGGTTCCACTTCAAAGTAGCATAAGCTGAAAATGCGCGCTTCTTCTGACGGGAAGTTGAAACAGAGAAGAGATAGAAAGATAGATTTAAATTAAAATAAACTTGGTTAGTTTAACTAAAACCTTACAATACAGCCGATAAAGCTACTACCTTTGACTCCTGCGAGAGTGTGGAAACCTTAGAATCTGTTCTGAATTCTTCTTGTTTATATGCTCTCTCCCCCGTCCTCTAAGGAAAGTGCGGATGATTTCTCCTTTCTCTGCCCCCCTTTTTTTTTAATTACAGCATCAATTTCAAACCAAGCAATTCAATTATTACAACCACATATTTGAGATAGTGGCTTTTTAGCCCAAACGAACGTTACGCCAGAAAAGCTATTAATCTCGAAACGGCATTTTGCGTTGAATCACGCTCTAAAAGTGTAAATCAGTTTTCGTAATGTTGCCACCAAATATTATTGCTCTGTATTCTATTTAAAGAAATTAAGCTATGAAGAATCTGCATGAATGTATGTGTGTTTCTCACATTATTAAAAAAAAAAGACGGTACCTAGAGCCATCAAATTTTGAATTACGTAATTTTCTACCCGAACATGGGCACCTGGAAGCCCGAATTTAGAATTTCGGGTTTGTTTTATTATCGATTTCATATTTTGTAAAACTTCAGATTGGAATTTATGAAAATTATCAGAAAATTTTTATAAAAATTAACAAAATCACTATTATTTATAAAAAGTATCATTATTTTTTAAAACTATCACTATTTCCTTATAGAAAATGAATTCAAATTAAAGAAGGTAACATACATATCAAAGTAAAGAACATTTACTTAATACGAACAGAAAACAGTAAAGGAGAACTTTATGGAAGTAACGAACACAGATAATAGCATAAAATTCAAAAGTTATTCAGTAAGTAAGCATGAAATTAAATTACAAATACTAAATTATTAGTAACATAACAAATTAATTACAAATTCCATAAAATACGCATGAAATATATGAATGTTGAATAAAATAGAATCTTCATAAATGTATGTACTCCCGCAGTGTGATAAAACAACAGTACCTGGAGCTATCAAATTTTAAATAACGTATATCTCCACCCGAATATGGGCATCTGGAAGCCCAAATTTGGAATTTGCTTTATTATCTACTTCATATTTTGTAAAGTATTTATGAGTTTTTGATTAAGAAACTCAACGATTTCAAAGCGAGCAATGGCAACACTGTACGGGGAAAAAAAACATTTTTACCTCCAGCGGGCGAGAGTGTGTATCGAAAATTTTCAAGATATGCTCTTTTAAATATTTTGCGATATAGCTGTTGGACTGAATTTTATGGTTTAAGTGTGAAGAACATGATATTTAATGAATAAAGGTAACACACAAAACGTTAAAAAAACGCCCCTTTGGGTGTAATATAAAATATAAAATCTGAAAACTTTCCGATATTTCTTACGTTGTCCTCTTTTGATTGCATTTGTTTTTAAATGCTCAAATTTTCTTCATTTTTATGCATTTTTCGTTTTATCATTTTCCGTTGTGAGATTGGTAGTTATTATCATTTGCCTTCGTGAGATTGGTAGTTTTAAAATTTGTCCTCGTGCTTTTTGAAGTATTTCCTTAATTTTTTTTATTATTTGCCCTTATGGTGTTTGTTAAAAAATGTTTCATTCATTTTAAAGTTGAGGCGTTGAACGATTAAGAAATCTTAATACTGTTAAAATTTTATTATTTATATATATATCTTTTAATGTTTTACGTAATGTGTGCTTGTTAGAAAAACTGGATTTTTTAAAAATTGCCTTGAATATTTCCTCATGCAATTAATTGTTAACTACTAATATCCAGAAACCATTCTTATAAGGTTCATTATAAGACTTGTCTTTGAAAGTTCAATAAAAGATTATGAAAAGCTTACATGGATAAATAAATATAACTTACGTATATATTACGTATATAAATACGTAAGTGGTCAAGAAATTAACACTGATTACCCCCTCTCACTAGGCTCCATTCATCAGTCATGAAATATTTTGATCCAGACAATGGCGGCGTCTGGCAGGAAATCCTGCCTGATGAAAACCGTACTCAGCAGCAAGATTTCGATGCTATTTCAATGTCCTCGGCCTCTATGGCGGGAGAGAATCACAGGTAAGATGACTTTTAATTTTTCCCTCAACCCTCAGATTAAAATTATCCAAAAACAAAGGTTTTAAAACTTTATAGAGAAACATTGTTCCAGATTTGACTCAGCGTTAAGCGTTTGAAAAATCTTACTGAAACAATGAAGTCTCAAATTAGTTTCGATCCTACGGCATAATTTGCTTAAAATAAAAACTTGCATTATCTGACAGTATTATAAACTGGCTTAATGCCACAGAAATTTATCAAATAAACCCTAATTGATTATTTTTTTACTTTGAGAAATATGTACTTGTACAAAACCATGGTGGTTAGACTTTAAAAAAAATTTAATTCATTTTCTTTCATGATGTAATATTATGCAAACTAAACAAAAATAGCGAAGATTCTAAATACTACTAAGAGAACGTCTGTATATAAATCTGCAGAATACCAAATGAAAAGTTTATATTTTCGTTTGAATATACCAACAAATAAAATCATATCATTTAACTAAAACTAGATTAACTAATTTTAAAAGAAAATAAGCTTATTTTTATGTAAACATTTTAAATAAAAGCATACTGACGATTACTTCAAAGAAGAATACGAAGAATGTGGAAGATTATGTAGGTATGTTCCTGTGAAAATAATCATTATTATTAACTTTCACGAAGGCATTGTCATTAATTTTATGGATAACATTATCCTTCAGTTTATGGAATGTAGACCACAGTGCACAGCTATAAGAGTTAAAGAAAAACATGTTGCTATCTAAAAGTATCAATATTTTTGGAAAATAAATACTTTAAATTGCAAGGATTTGTTTTCGGTTTCATGAGAGCAAGACATTTTTGTGAAGTGAAAATATTACCTAATTCATATATTCATTTTCATATATGTAAAAAAAAACTAATAATTCAAACTTAGCTTAGTAGGTCTCCTAAAATTACGGAATTTAATATGTAGTAGAAGTATGATAAATTGTTTGCTTCGGAGCTCGAAACTCTGCACTCTAGATCTGAAGTAAAAACTGATATCCAGCAAATCATCAGTACATCTTTATTTTACCATGCTGTTCATTATACGGGCTGATAATCTATCTCGGTATATCCTATGATTTCAAGGAATGATTGCGTTTCAACGAGTCTCTTTCTTTTTGATAGCATAAACTAACTAGTTTTCAGAAGACTATAAGAGGAATTATCCCCAGATCTTCTCAACAGACAAAATCAAAAGAAGGGTGTAAAGAATCCTTTATTCAATCACATAAAGTTGAACAAATGGTCTCAGTTGGGCTTACATACGCCAACACTTCTGCCATAATTAAAGAAGTAATTTTAAACTTAATATAAAATGTAATTAAACTGCCTAAGGACTCGCAGGATAATTTAAATGCGCAGGAAGGCTCTGATTCGTAGAAATCGGAAGAACCAAACCTAATGGCTGGAAACACTCAGTGCCACAGAATTAAATCGCTAGTATGTCAAAGTAAAAATGTGGCCTTCAAGCAGGCATAACGAGCCCAAAAATCACCTTCCGAAACCTTAGCTTAAATAGCACTTCTTTCTCCCTTAATTTGAAAACACGCGCGCTATCTGATTAGCATTCTGCCAGGAAAGCGTGGGGGAAAATGAGAATACAAGGAAAGTTAATTTAGCTAAAATTTATCTATTAGTCAAAACAAATAAATAAATCCTCACATAGATATAACAAGGTCTCCGAGACTGAAGAGTGAAGATTTCATGAGGTCTCTGTAAAATATTATTATGTGAAATGGATTTAAATCTTTTATTTAGTTCTTCGCTCAAAATGGTTATATGCGTGTGTTTTGATTAGCAGCAACTACTGAATTATGGGCTCTGATAATCCTTGTATGTAGTATATAATCACCATGAGCGTATTCAACATTTTCCTAAGATTAATATCTGGTGCGGATTAATGAGTAGCAAAATTTTCGACCTTTATTTCTCTTTTGAAACTTATTAACCTGAGTGAGCACTTCAGTACGCTACTGACTGTCTTTGATTGTTGACGGAGGATGACATCGTCTGTTTACTGTAGGTTAGTTTGGCCCTACATCTGCCATTACTGAGTGGGAGAGCGCCCCGTTGGTAAGCAAGCGCCCGTAGTAACCAAGAAAATCCTGATTTCTTTAGTGTTACCTTACAGCAGTGCCTCCCATTGTGTTTCGATTATTCATCTATTGATAGGCCGCTATAACGTTGAAGATAACCCATTTACACTGAATGGTACTAAGATTATTTACATACCAATATACATAAAAATACAGCAGCATTACAATCCACAAAATCGAACAACTGGAAATCGAAGACAATCAGTTGCAGATTTCGCTTCCCCCTTCAAGATAGGGCACAACTTCCAGTTTGCGAATCTCGTACAAGACAAATTAAATCATCAATTCCCCGGACGGTGAATTGGTAGAAATAGACCTTTCTTATGACCTACAAGGATTTCTGATTTTTCTCATTAGACTTCTTCCTGTGGGAGTTTGTCAAAAGTGAGATTTATTAAGAAAAGAGTTTATAAATCTAACCACCTCAAAGATGAAATCACACAAGCATTTGCAACATTGCAAGCAGAATCATAGCGGGAAGTTTAAAGTTTCAAATAATTTTGATTCATAATAATGAATGTAGATATCAGCAGGGATGGGAATGAGATGGCTTCCCATGGCTAATCCTTCAGTTTGCTTGTAATACTTATTTTGGAAAGCAAAATGCGCTTGTTTCAAACAGAGTGAGGGAAATTAGCTCATCAATCTCGATGCAAGAGAAATGAAATTCACGAAGTCTGGTTTCTAGACATCTTAATGCACCCTTCACTGGAGCATTGGTGAATAATGATTTTACATCAAAAGAAACCATGAGTAAATTTCTAGAGAAATGCTTTTCACGTTTTTTACAAACTCTATTGAATTTTTTATGGTGTAAATGTTATTATCTAATAGAGTTGAAAATCTAGAATATAAATATATAGCTAACGGGTACGAAGCAGTGTCTAAATTTGATACAATAGGGCGGAAACGAATAACACTTTTATGAATTTAGGGAAGAGCATATAATCTGGCACAATTCACAGCAGATGGAATAAGCGACTGTTTTAAGTTGGTCGAAAGGATTTGTGAAGATTTGATGGCGGATTTCATTTTTGAGAGTCATTTTTGAAAGGTCTTTAGGGATCGGATTGTATGGTCCTTCCTTTAAGAATTAGTGACACCATCGATGTAAGTGTTCTTGTCCATAACGACTATCTGGGCACCTTTGTCGGCCTTTGAAATGATAATGTCCATGTTAGAATGAATTTAGAGCATTGTAGCTCTTTCTCTTGCGATTAGATTTGGGCTTATTCTTGAATTTCACATTATGGGTGATAATGTGATCTTATCTTATCTTATCACTATATCTTATCTCGTTCATTTGCGTTTTTGCAGCTGAGGATGATGGTTCGGTAAAAACCATCCAAACTAGTCCTGTGAAAATTTGCAAATGTAATGCTGATTTTCCTTATTTGACTTCGAAATTAATATTTGTTCGGCGTGTTATTTTATATTAATTAAAGCTTTAGATATCGAAAAACCATGGCTTTCACAGTATTTTTTAACTGCTAGATATGAATAATTTTCTTCGGAAAGAGCACAAACATAGCCTTCTAGCTACTGCTTCTTTAAAAGAGCCATTTTGCATGGAAACAAAGCTGTCAAGTAGCAGATAATAATTTATACTTTAAAAAATATAGTTGCCGTAAATCGTCTAAAAAATGTGCGAACATCCTCTGTATAATTTAGGTTGATTTTAATAGTAAAACACCCATGGCTATATGATTTAAGAGCGATGCCTTTCATGGAGTTATTTTACTTCTGTTTTTTGATTGCTGGATAAATGTAATTCTTATTTCTTCCTTATGATGACGACCATGAAGTCAAAAAAAGGCTTTGCAATAAGCAAAGGAATATTTTAAAAATTAAAGAAGTTGTAGAATCGTTAGATTATTTTGATACGGGAGACATGAAAAATGAGTAATGCCCTCGCCGGGACTTGAACCCTGGACCTCTCGAATACGCGCCGAGCGTGCTGACCGGTACACAACGAAGACAGACCGAAAGGAGGGAGAAAATACCTTACATATTCCCCTTTTAAAGGGCGACTGGGGACCCAATCGCCAACCCTAATAGATGGAGAATCATCACCCACCACCTTTTTAGTTCGGGCGCCACTGTAGTCATTACGGTTTTTCGAAGCAGGAGACGTGAAAAATGAGCAATGCCCTCGCCGGGACTCGAACCTTGCACCTCTCGAATACGCGCCGAGTGTTCTGGGCACGAAGACATGCTAAGAAGGTGAGAGAAATGTCTTATAAAGCATGTCAATGTTTAACATACATTTTAAATGACAGCAGATTGAGAACTCAAATCTTCGTTCTTATGTGAATAAAATGAAAGTACATGCATAAAGTATTATTAATCAATAATGAGCACGAATAAATAAGTTACTTTGTTAACAAATTAATATTTTACTTCAACAACTTACATTTTGTAGTTGATAAAATGGAAGACTAAGTATTTTAGTCTTGTGTTGTTAAAGATACGAAGCTTCCCGTATTTTATTCAAATGAAGTTTTCTTTGCTCATTTCCTGTTAAGTTCGCGTAACATTTCGAAAAAAAATATTCTGACATTTTTATGTGCTTTTCCAATTTCTTAACTACGATGCATCATTTTCGAAGGCAACGACATTTTTCAAATGTGCATGTAAACTATTGCAACAAGTCCTTATTCACTAGAATATTTTAATTCACTTAAATCAGAATATCTTCCCACAGAGGTCTGTACCGAACAAAAAGCACATCCAGCCGTTACTCCTTAAAAAGTAATGGAACCGATGGCGGTGCAGGATCTGGTATTGTCCGACTGACAAGAGGTCCATCCAGCCGCCATAGGAAACGAGTCGTGTTAAAGAACGGAACAGTTAACTTGTCAAAAGAACATGTCAGCAAGAGAAGTCAAAGATACTTACAAGATATCTTCACCACACTGGTAGATATACAATGGAGATATAACCTAATGGTATGTATTTGCTATCGTAATATATTCTAGCTATAGCTAGTGATTAAAAAGGTGCATAAAAATTAAATTAACTTAGCTGTCTTACCCTTCTCTGCATATTCATGTTAACAAGATTTCCCATTTAACATTGCCAGTTTGTTGTGAGCTAAGAATCATTATTTTAAACATATGCGTGTGAAACGAGAATGTAAAACTCAGTTCCTGTAAACAGCTTTTAAAGAAAAAAGCATCTTTCGGATGTTTGTTTATATTGGCCAACTAAGCACATGAGTAGCACATTTAATGGTGAATTTTTTAATTAACTTTGCTATTTATTTATTTGCTTAAACATAGGTGTTATAAAACAAACAAAGTCTGTACAATATACTGAAATTTATAAATAGAGAAAGGCTCTGCGAGAAGCAAAGGAATATTCTAAAAGCTGAAGAAGCATGGTATTGTTTAACGTACATTTTAAATGGCAGCAGATTGAAAATTCAAATCTTCGTTCTTCAAAAATTCGTATTTCATTAATCTGGCATTAAAAACTAGATAGCATAAAATATTGTTACGTGCGTACGGGTTCGTAATATATTGAATGCACAAGTCGTAAAAGGTTAACAAAAATTTATTTTTTTTTACAATAAATAAATTAAAATGCTGAAATATTTCTTCACAAATCTTCGCACAATATCGCAATATCTCAAACGTTTAGCAAAAACTCAGTTCAAAACAGATAAAATAGTTCTATCTCACAGCGAAATCACTACAATCAATACAGCATTAAGTAAACAAACAGCAGTTCGCTTTTTACAGCTACAAGTATAACAGCAACAACAACAACTAACTCACTAACTAACTGCTCTCAGAAACGCAAGGGTTTATATAGCTTCTCTTTATGTTCCACACGTTTCGAGAAATATCTCGACAGGAAGTTATTCTAGAAGCTTCCCGATTGGACCATGGGATATCGCCGATTTGGTCGCCAAATGGGCGATAAAGTCGCCAATCTGGCAACCCTACCATACATTATTTTATGGTAACCCTAGTGCTATGCCGGAAAGCTTACATACAGGCGCAACCGCCGAATTTTTCGTAACAGTGCCCCCTCCCAAGGACTGCACGTCCCGGGCAGTACAATCCCTGGTTGGGAGCCAAAAAGAAATAATCGAAAAAGCTACAAACAAATAAATTACAATAATAACAAAATTTGCAAATATTTACAGTATTTACAAATAACAAAAACATTTACACTAATTACAAAGATCTATGTACAAGCAACTAGGCATAAGTCATACAATTAAACATAAAACCATTACGAAATACGCGGCACTCATAACAAAAATAACTATCACTAATTACTAAAGAAACAAATATTTACATTATATACAAATTATATGCACAAGTTAAACACATAACAATTTTAAACTATACTACTAAAGTTCAGAACGGATTTTAGTCTTAGGCTTTTCACTAAGTTATACCTGGGTCAAATACTTTTCCACTGCAATGCTCAGGTGTATTTCTGTTTTTCATATCACAGTCTGAAGATTCAGTCCTTTCAGACTTCTCGTGCACAGGAAGATCTGAAACAGTTCGTTCACCACTCTGTAGTTTATTCGCACCGTGTGTGCAGTTCACCTCGATACTCACAGCAGAAGGTACTTGCTTATTTACCTCTATTTCCTGAAAGCGAGTTCCGATGTTTACACCAGGACCATGAATACAATCCGATCCTTTACAAACAGAAGTATCCTGGTTTAGAATCGAGTCCATGTCTACACAATCTTCATTATAAGACACACACATGGATTGCGAAGTGGGTAAATTTTCTTGCAATGCTTGAGCACTCCGCGTAAATCGTACATCAGCTTCTTCCATCTCAGCATCACATGAACTTTCAGGTGGTTCAATGCTTGCTATCTGCGATTTCGTAACTTCATTATCAGTTTCTACGATCTTGACAGTCGCATTTTCACTTTCTTCTGTCTCTACTTCAGGCACGTGAGGATCAAAATCTTCGTTCCCGTCTTTTATTTCTTCATGTTTTCGTTCTTTTTCTTTCATCCCGCTGGATGTTTCATCCATAATTTCTGGATCTTTTCCAGATACTCTACCAGCTACTTCCTTCATTTCTTCATCACCTGATTCTTCAGATGCCACTTTTGTGATTTCAGCATCTCCTTTTATGGCTCCAGTTTCTTCTGCAAGCTCCTCTTCCATCTGTTGGAGTTGTTCTCGTACTTTTTCTCGGCCGACTTTCCTCTTTTCGCGCCCGGCCTTCATCTCAGCTATCATCTCTTCATAGCCA
>KK113701.1:342938-355279 GCA_000611955.2 Stegodyphus mimosarum
AATATTGTTGCGTTTATACGGGTTCGTGGATTTGAGAGTATCCGATGAAAACACGATGCAGAACAATAAAAAGCACAATTTATTTACAGGAATCACTATTTACAGCACAGTTCCAAAATCACCTTTAAAAGCGTCGAAAATCTACAATAAATACGCTGAAACAATCAGCAACACAGCTTCAGGCTGTAACTGTAAAGGTAGCTTCACGGCAACACTAAACTTGTAATAAACACCGTGGAACAATCACCAATACACTGTCAAGCTATACTGTAAAAGGTAGCTTCACGGCGAAGCACTATCTCGATCGCTTTCCGTTCACCAAAACTCTCGCGTAGCAGCTATTCTCACAACTGATCACACTGCTCGCAACACTTCACAATACTTCACAATCTCGTAACTAACTGCTCTCAGAAACGCAAGGGTTTATATAGCTTCTCTTTATGTTCCACACGTTTCGAGAAATATCTCGACAGGAAGTTATTCTAGAAGCTTCCCGATTGGACCATGGGATATCGCCCATTTGGTCGCCAAATGGGCGATAAAGTCGCCAATCTGGCAACCCTACCATACATTATTTTATGGCAACCCTAGTGCTATGCCGGAAAGCTTACATACAGGCGCAACCGCCGAATTTTTCGTAACAATATATTTACTTGAGTTGTTGCTGTTGTTGTTGTTGTTGATTGTTGTTACTTATCCTAACTGGTTAACAATTAGGTTAGATCAGATTCATGAGTCCAAGAACCGTCAATATTTCCAATAGGTACGTCTTTTCAATAGGTCCTCTTTTGCAAGTCCCAAACAGGTGAGAAGATGTCCAAGAATGAAATGATCAGTATTACATTTCCTACAGATGGGGTAGATCTTATTTCCCCGGTCAAATTTAAGACATTTCAGGTGTCCGCTTAGGAGCTTCGTCAAAGTAGTACGCTGAGCACGATTACCCCCAAAAGCAATAGCATCTTCCGGCTGCCTACCAAAGTACCAATCATGAGCCGAAGGAGAATGTCAGGAAGAGGCAACAGTATTTACTTGAGTAATATATATGAATTCAATACATTTAATGGAAAAAGTTCAGAACTTCTAATTAATGATCATTCTACATGAATGAGCTTCATACTCTGTTGATTTAAACGTGATAGCAAACTTCCCTTTCTTCATAAAATTAAAGCAAACAACGAGGACGCCACAATGACAATGGAGATGAAAGAATTCTACCACATTCTTCAGGATAACTTATTCCAAAGCATTTCCCATTGATTGCAACGGCAATAATTTTATTTTATTTTTTAAGGCTCAGAAGATCTGAAACCTCAACTTTTCTTCGAATCCTTTATATCACTTTTGATGTCCGTATCATTTTTCAAATAAAGAGATGTCACCACGTCAATTAACCGAAAAGGAAACACTTTTATGACGTGAAAAACGACTGAGAAAGTTACTCGACAACAACAAACGAAATTGTAACAGCGAAAAATATCGATCTAGAAGCCATGCGACCTAGAAAATAAGGCATTCGAACTTTCATTTTCAGAAGAAGAAGCAGTGACATCGGGAGAAGAACGAGCTGTTTTGGATAATGTTAAAATCTGAATTTTTTTTCTTTCTTCCCCCCCCCTCCACCTCTCTCCGTTCCTAATTCTGTATTTAATAAAATGATATTTTTGGATCACTTTGATATTCAAACACAGCAATCATGATGTAAAGCAATTATAAGAATACATCGCTTTTACGACTTCTGATGCGTACCTTTAAATCTAAATTATAAAAAAGGAATTATTACTTTTTAATTCAATCGTGTAGTAAACTCCTTATTAGTTATTTATATATATAGCTTTGCATTGAATCTTCGATTTTATTTAGAATCAGAAATTTAAAATGAAACGAATTCAGGCCCATCGCATCTTCGGTGATTCTACCTCTGTATGCTACTCATATTCAGCATCATGATGACATATGTATTTGGCGAAAAGAAATTTTTCCTCATTTCCTCTTGCAACGTGAGACAGTAGGCGAGATTTTCCCTACCTGCATGTGGTCTTCTTGTCACATGCAGCTACAAGAAGTGAATGTCCGATCCACTATTATTTTGTGTAATTTATTATTACGTTCTAATTAAAGCAAAGACGAGTTTTCTGCATCGTACGGTGTATTTAATTTAAAGTTATCTTATCCTTATTTCTGGACTTCTTTGAAAGTTCTCTATGATAAAGTATTAAACCTGAAGTATAAAGTTAAGCATCTCTTTTTAGAAATTTGAAGCATGACTGAAAATGAACATAAGGGCTTTTAAAGGGCTAAATTAAGCAGATATTTAGACTTAGGTAATTCTCTTAAAAGCGAAAATTACTTTAAAACCTACCGGGCATGTGCAGTCAGTATAAAGTTAAAAACAACAAACATACCCGAATTATATAATCAAAAAACTACATAATTAGTAGTTTATGATATTAAACACATTTTTTTTGGGGGGGAGGGGTCGTAGTTGGTTGTTGATGACTCGAACTCTAAACTATAGATGGCGTTAATACGCCAGAACTATTGCCTTTTTTTAGTGTTTGAAAGATATGAGTTGCCTATTGTCAAAGTTTGTAACTTTTCTTACATTATATTTGTGCCAAAAAAATATTGCCGTCTAAAATGATTCAGCCGCTGTTGTCGAAGCTTATCAGAGATCAAGGACCAGGTAAGAACGTTTTATTTTGTTTGAACTTAATTGCCGACTGGACATTTGCTTTATGACGCCAGAAGCTGTAGTAATTGAAAATGGCACATCCTAATAAATTAGAAAAGTTGAAAATTACTAGAAACTACTTGAATTTATTTAACTAAAAAGTATAAAGTAAGTAGGAAAAGTTATTTTAACTTATTTATCTAAAACTGCGAACGAAATATGTGATACATTAAAGCGGGGAACAGTAATGACGATAATATGAAAGATTTTAAAAAAATCGTGTAAAGTGAAGGCCAGTCAACTAGATTCTAAAAAAGAAAGCTTTATAGATGACTTCCAAATCCCTGAAGCTAATATTTTGACAATCCATGAATACGTCAAAGAAAATTACGAGTTCCAAATAGAAAGGGACAAACACTTTAAATGTAAAAATCAAAAAACAGCAAAATTGCTGCATCTAGTGAATGCTCTAGAAACTCTGCAGAAAAGATAAATAATAATTATCATAATATCAAATTGTTGAAATTCAAAACAGAACCTTTCGACGGCAAATATGAAACCTGACACGAATTTTAGGGAACATAGAGAAGTGTAAATCATGGGAATAAGCAATTAACTAAAGTTGATAACTATTTAAAATCATTCTGAAAAGGTTCCGTGTTTAAATGTGTTCACGTATTAAGATTAGCACAAAATATGCGGAATTTAGTAATTGGACTGTTAGGAAGAACGATTTGGTAAAAATAAAGTTATTGTATAATCTTAAAGTTGTTAGGCTTAAATTCTGTGAAATCGTATTCAAATTTAAAAGAACCTATAGCGTTACATGTTAAACATAATATTCATATTCAAAGTCTGGAAATACAAAGAGTAAAACTAAATAATTACTGTGGAATTCTTTTTGCAGTTTTAATAAACTTAAATCTTGAAGGTATCGTTTTGGAATGTAATCAGTTTGCTAAGGAATAAAAAGCAGTGAATTGCTCGAAATTACTCTAGTTTCTGGAAAGGGAAATTGAAACACGCGAAAAACACTCTTATTTTGTAGGATAGACGAAGCCGATAAGATTCACAGTATAAAAAAATGAGAATTCTGAACATCTATCCAGCAAGTATCTTTTTTTGTCTGATCCGTTACTCAATGCGATATTATAAAAAAAATTGTACAAAAACCAACTTAAAAAGAAGCAGCCGCAAGACATGATCGGCAGAGTATGTGGCTGTGAAAGTTCTAGTTACTTTACCAGAAGTAGAAATCCTTGAAAGAAATTGATGATATTTTTCTCAATGAGAAATCACAGTACGAAGCAGGACTTCTACTACATGCAGTGACAAATTTTGGATTCTTATCAACCTGACAATTTTGGCTAATATTCTCCAAGAAATCAATTGAGTTAATATTGAAATTCAAAACGAAGACATTATTCTTGCGCATTCTGTCACATTAATTGAAGGTCGACAAAAGTTTTCCAAAAATGAGAAAAAATCTTTTGATATATTGAACAAAGAGGGCTAAAAGAGTAGACAAAAATATTAAAGTTAATCCTATTCTGTCAAATAAAAAATTCTGAACAGTATGAAATTTTGCAACTGATGAAATTTAATGAATTGTGCGAGGACGAGTCACGAACACTTCAACTTCTTTAGGTATTTTTAAAACAATAGAGACTGTATACTCGTACTTAAAAAATAAGCAGCAACCGCTAAAAGAAAAGGTACGAATATACAAAAGAATACTTAAAACATGCAGTTAACATATGAGGTTGCGTCGCCGACTACAAATAGTCAACCAAAATTATCATAAACTTCAATCTCGCACTCACACCACAGCGCCTAAAAAGAGGCATGCCGGACCTATGCGTCATTTTGCAAGTAGCTGTAGTAGCAGCCCAGGTAACCAAAGCGGAAAGCATGAGCCGAAGACACTATTTGCATGTGAAATTCGTTGGAGGGCTGTTGGAATATTGCAAGTTGGTGCAAGACAACCCGCTATTGCCAGAGAGCTGAATGTACATCGTAGTGTCATCAATAGGTATTGTTACCAAAGGAATTAAAACCCCTGTAGAGCCCCTGTGGGTCTGGACGCCGCAGGATGACCACAAAGGCAGACAATCGCTTCCCGTTGCTATGTTCAAGACGCCGTAGATCACTAACATCTCGTCATTTGATGTCGCATCTCTCTGCTGCTGCTGGATGGCCTATATCACGCCAAACTGTGTAGCGTCGGCTGGATAAAGGTAGACTGTACACCCAACGACCTACGATTTGTGTTCCTTTCTCCCCATCGTATATCACAGTGCGGTTGAATTGGGCTCGTGAACATCGCAGTTAGACACCAAAGCACTGAAGTCACCTACTGCTTACTGATGAGACTCGATTTAACATCCAGAAGATTCTCGAAGGGCAGTGATATGGCGAGAGTCAAGGATACGCTATCGGGGGCTAAATATTGTCGAAAGAGATCACTATAGAGGAGGAGTCTAACTTGTATGGGAAGCAACGAACGGCCGCATCTACCTTTGCGTGATTCCTGGAGGTTCCGTCTGAGATGGCTGACATTGCGATGAAATTCTACACTCTCTTGTATATCCTTTTATCGCTACAATGGGTACCAACTGGATATTTGTGGATGATAATGCCCGTCGCATAGAGCTTGAATAGTGTGAAGTTATCTGGAGAGTGAAACCATGCCATGTTTGCCGTGACCTACTAGATCACTGGATCTGAATCCCATACAACATGTGTGAGACGTGTTGGGACGACGAATAGCAAATCGCAGTGCGCCACCAGGCATTCTCTTCGAGCTCTGACATGCATTACTGCATAAATGGGAAGTGCTGCCACAACAAGCGATCAACGACACTATTTCCAGCTTGTCTCGACGTTGTCAAACATGCATTTCAGCTAGAGGGTATCATACCATTATTGGCGTGATGATTCCATTGCACATTCTTCCGATTTATTTGATCATCTTACTATTTGGTCATCTTCGATGTGATAGTTATAATACATGCGTTTTCGTATGTCTTTGCTTTGGTCTACTGCCACACGAAACTCTTGGATAAATTTCTCGCATATCCATTAAATAGTTTCCGTTTTATTCCGTATTTTGCCGTTGTTGTTAATTTTTTTAACAGAATGCATTTGATAGAATCTTATCAGAAATTAAAATGAGGATTAACAGGAGTACTACGCTAAATTCAAATTTTGCATTTCTCAATGGTCATGAAATATTGAATATCAATTGAAGAAGTGCGAAAGAATGGAGCAGATCTTGCACGAAAATATCAACGAGAGCTAAGTACATTTTTGTTCTCCCAGGAACTCGCCGTTTTTGAAGAAAAAGTTCCACTATTATTCGGAGACATGAAAAATGTTAGCGCTTTTATCTCCTGCAACCTGTGATTTGCCGGATGTCTATTATAGTATCTGTATTGCGCTGAGGGATTACTCTACATTTCCAACCACATCCGTAAGCTGGTAAGCAAAGTTTTAGCAAATTAAAACTTATTAAGAATTATCTGCGATTATCGAGAATTCAGAAATGTTTATCAGTTCTCTCTATTCTGGCAGTCGAGTACCAAACCACACATCAAATTAACTATATGACGATACCATAGGCTTATTTGCAGAACAAAAAGCTCGCAGAGTAAAAGTTTGATTTTCATTACTAATTCCATTATAGTTTAATCGTGTTAGAGAAGAGGTAAGGATCAGTGACAGCCCATATTTTGTATTTCAATAGCTCTTCAGTGATCGAGTGAATAAGACCGCTGAATACTAGTAGTTCGACCTGGGTTGGGTCCAGACGCATGCGAAGTGGCTGGCTGCATAATTTGTTTCGTAGTTTTCCTCATGAGTAAAGTGAAAATGAGCCTCTTTTGCAGAGAAATTCCTTCACGAAGGTATCCCCTTCTGTTAGGCAATTAGCTCTCGTGGCTTTGCGATATCCAAATAACCTAACCTAACCTGTATGCAATGAATACGGATTTGTGAGAATATTGGAGGGGATCTGCCTAGAGCAGAAAAAGGAATGGTGGCGAGGACTGGAGAATTAAAGTCACGCGTGTCTGAATCTGAAGGTAAGCTTACTGTAGAGGCGATTGCCCTAGAAGAGGGTCGCGCGGTTTTAAAATCATGTATGTTCTAATATGTATGTTTCCTTTATAACAAAAAAAATAGCACATTAAAAGAATTTCTTAATATAAAATGAATATTCCGTTTTATCTTAAAAACTCCCCTATTTTTGTGTTTATTAAAAAAAATTAAAACGTTGTTAGAGAAATTTAAAGGAAAATAGGTGAGGGCATCAGTTTCAAGTTTTTAGCCCACATCGGAAAAATTCAAGATTGAACGTTGCTTCTGAGCTTCTTGTTTCGAACTTCGCCTAGAGCATATTTTTGCTTGCTGACATACACTGGTGATGGTCCATACATACATACAACATACACTGGTGATGTATAAGAATATAACCAACTATTGTGTTTCTCCGACGTATTTTGATATGTGGTCACATTCACTGGAGAATATCAACACTCTCCGATTTCGGTCTTTCGCGGTAACATACAACTCCTTCATAAAAGATGAGCTGCTGTTAGAGACCTTGGTCAATCTGCTGATTCCACAAACAGATAAAATTACGTGAAATTAATAAATTTAAGCAAGAACTGAAAATGTGAGCACAATTTAGCATGGATATTTCTATTGTTTAGAATGATTGTATAAATTGCATCAAAATAATCATATGAATCCCGTATAAAGGAAATAGCGATTTTTCACTTTATTTCAATCAAAGCCAATACACGAGGGAATAAAAATAAAAAGTTAAAAAATTTCTTCTTCCTCCCTTCCAAATGGGAATATGTATCAAAAGATGTGAAATCAGTTGCCTGTATTGCGAGATATAGTTCGACCGTTTCAAACGCAACCCTGGCTGGCATTCTGCCAAAACACATAGACTCGTCCAAAAGGGGCGTTATTAGTTGCTGCGACGTGAAAGTCTCCTCTTCTCCGGAAAGAGATACTCTGGAGGGAAAGAAAGTCCCCATGTTTCCACCCTATTTTGAGAATAATTCGGTCCGAATGGCGCATGCGTGTTTGCGCTCATGGTCGCAGATAAGGCGGTCGAACTATATTTACAGTTAACCTGTGTTGTAAGTACCTCAGCAACAATCACTTACCTGCATTGTGTGTCCAAGGAAATATGCAAAAAGCCCCCTTGATTCTTAAGTGAGAATTTACGAGCTTCCTAAACGCAGAGAAACTTCCTTCTTCTATTGCAGTTTTCCCCAAATTTTATTAAATATAGCTAACATTAGTCTTGCGAATCATTTGAGTTGAATGCTTTTCATTTTCCTCTTGAGAGTGAAAATAAACTTGCACATAAATTTATACCATGTATAAATGCCACCAGTATTCGTAACAGGATAAATTAAGCTTGAAATATTGTGTAGCTGATTATGCGAACATCAGCATTACTTATAGTAATGTTCGACTTTTATCAGGCATTAAAATAAATCAATAATTGATTAATGTAATTTATTTACTGCTTGGGAATATAATGTAGTGCGATCTACATAAATCAAACAAAATTGAATTATAACTCTAGGATATAAAACCTGAAAAGTTTTCCAATTCAGATCTTAAATCTGCTGGTTTAAAATTTTTATTACGTGAGTTTCAACATTTTATATGCTGTGCAGTATTTAACAGTATATTAATTCACAAATACTATACCGAACTTTCGAATAAATGCAGTTTTAATTTCAATTTATTAATTTTCTTTAATTTGTTGTTCAGAAAAATGCTTTTTATGAAAATTTAATTTACTCTTCTGATTATACATGATATTCAAACCACAGAATGATTTAATACACTTAAGCTGAGAAATTTTAATATGTGCGATTAAACATATTGCTGTAGAAGAAAAAAAAATATTTAGTGTTTCTAAATTCTATGGATTTCAGTTAAAACGTGAAAATTTACTTTCCAATTGATTTTTTTGTAAGAATAAATATTTTTTAAAGGTTTTTGCAATGGGATTTCTTCTCAGTTGGCTTATCTTCTCCCTTATATGGTGGTTGATTTGCCTAGCCCACGGAGACTTCGATCACATAAATGATGATGATTGGAAACCGTGCGTCATTGGAGTTGATTCGTTCTCCACAGCATTCCTTTTCTCCGTGGAAACACAGCATACCATCGGTGAGTATATATATACAGTTCTTTAATCCCAAAATCATTCCTTTTATTAATCTACACAGGTATTTAATCCCCAAATCATTCCTTTTATAAACCTATACAGTTATTTAAATCCAAAATCATTTTTTTATAAATCTATACAATTATTTAATCCCAAAACCATTCCTTTTTTAAATCTATACAATTATTTAATCCCAAAATCATTCCTTTTATAAAGTAGCCTTCTTTCAAATAAATATTCGCTGCAAATAAATATTCTTTACCTCATTAAGACAGGTGCATAATGATCTATGACCAGAATTGAATAGCCTTTAGTAAATAAGAAAATCCCTCCTATCAACATACACTTTAATGACAATCTCGTTTTGTATATTTCTACATAAATGCTAAAGAATTAAAAAACGATACATAATGGAGGAGAGTATCGATTTGAAATGATACTGGCAGAGGAAGGAGGTTTGTTGCAGTATAACTTGATTTAACAGTATCTTAATCAGAGGTAACAATCTTTAAAGAAACGAAGACTGTTAATACAGTAGAGTGAATAGAATGTATATGTAATGTTTCAAATGCGTAGACCGAAGGAATCCGGTACTTTTTAGCAGCTTGCGATATTCGTCATGGCTGCTATAGATAGGGCTGATTGGAAAAGCATGATGATTCATTTAACACAATTGAGCTTGAAGATTACAGTCTTTATTTTTACGCATATCAAATCATCCTTTTACAGACAAGATATTTTTTAATCATAGTTGAATACAATAATTTTCACGTACACAGGTTTTAAGTACGATGTCATTTTAAGCAAGTAAGCAGAAACAGCGTGGATGAGAAGCGTATTGTTCTCAGGAGAGCTTACGTGAAGGATAACGCTGCAATTCAAGGGAAGAAAGGAGGGAGTCAAAAGTTTCAGTTCCGAGTTCAAAAGTTTTGGTTTACAATTATTCGATTGGGCAAGAGGTATCTGCATTAAGCGTTACGTAATACGGAAAGATCTCGAATTTGGGAGAACAAATGAATTTAGGGGGAGAGCATAAAATCTAGCATCGATTATATCTTACATATGTATATGACATCACAGCGAAATTCTACTCAGAATTTCCCATTAACAGAGTTTAGGCGAAGACGGAACTATTCCTTTAACAGAAAATTATTTACGCATTTTAATTTAATTTTTAAAACATTGTAGGGTCACAATGTCCTCGCCGAAACTCGAACCCTGGTCCTCTCGAATACGCACCGAATATACTTCCAATTACACCGGGAAGGCACGAGGAAAGGAGGGAGAAAATACCTTATTTACTCTCCCTTTTTAAAGGGCGACTAGATATTAGAAGACCCAGTTGCCAAATCCTGGTATTGACGAATTATCACCCACCATTTTTTTTAGCTCGGGCGCCACTTGTAGAGTCATTAGGTTATTCTGAAGCAACAGGCGTGGAAAATTTGCAGTGCCCTCGCCGGGACTCGAAACCTGGACTTCTCGAATACACGTCGAATATGCGTTCAGTTACACCACGAAGGCACGCAGAAAAGAGGGAAAAAATATTTTATAACAGTTTTGTATTATAGTTTTATTACTCATACACAAAAAAGGGCTCGATCTCCAAAATTTATCTTTAAAAGAACACAAGATTCAGATAAATTATTTGCCTAGCTCATATTGAGAACTAGAGCCACTTCCCGTGTCACCTCAATTTTCGCGTAGGTTGAACTTTATACCGATATTATTTCTTTGTTACGTTTTAACTCCACAATTCAAATTTAGTTGATATCCGTTTTCAAGGTTACCTGATATGTAGTATGTTTTGAACATTTTACAGCAATAACGACAACTGCAGCGGCTGATTCCATGTTTCTTGCTGTTTTCAGACATTTATCGTGGGATTCGCGTCTTTCATTTATACCATTTTACTTATTTTTTAATAACTTAGTTGATAAACTCTGAACAAAGTCAGCAGTGTTGCTGTAATAGCTATTAATTCAGTGCCCAAAATAAAACGCTACTATCTCCACGAAGACAACATCACTTCGTTCCTGCACCGTCAGGGGAATGCTGGATCTTCTGGAAGGAAGAAATAATAAGCCATGATCCACTTATGCCTAATTTATTGCTCATTACTTCTCCAACGAATAAAGATATAAAAATTCCAACTGAAAATTCCAAAAAAAGATTGGCTCCTTCATAATAGATTATTGGCTGTAATGTTTATAACCTTTCAATAGTAGCACTTTCTACCCATGAATTGCATTCAAAATTTACTTCCAATTCCTCATATGATTAGCAAATTGAAACGCTGTTTTTAAACATTCTATTGAGATGCATGCATTTAAAGTGATAATATTTTGCTTTCAAGTATCTTATGAAGTCCTATATCCGTCTTGTACTGCGATGAAAATTTTTCTTCCTGCTATTTTAAATGGTTTTTCTATATATGTAAGTTTACGTATATGAGTTATGAATAAGCGGTTTATTTTGTATTCTTTTACAAAATTTCACTATTCCACTCTTTAACAAAAAAGTTACTGGCTTAAGAAAAGCTATTAGCAATGGGGTATTAAGTGTTGAAACACTAGGAAGAAGTTCAGGGTGCTTTAGAACAAAAGTTTTAAAAACTTTTTTACGAGAATTTATTTCCCATAATAAAAATGGTGGTTGTTAAAACTATATTGTGCCTTCCTCATTTGTCAGTAACAACAGACATAATATTTCCAACAGCGGCAGTAAAAGAAATCTGGTACAAACTCCCTTAACGAATGATTTCCGTTGACAAAGTTAAAATTAGATATTCATCACCGATAGTTTTTACTATTTCGTAAGCTTTAAATAATTTAGCAAAATCTGCTAAAGCAACGTTTGTCTTGCATGTAAGAATATTTGTAATCAGAGTTTTAAATAAATACGTATATATAAACCTCATGTTAAATTATTAAAATGTCTATACATAAATAGAATAATTTAGTAACTTAAAGGTTAAGCTTCATAATATTTACACTGAGGTTTGACATTTTTATTCGTATTTGGACTACGTATGTAACGTTAACAGTTTTATGGTGAGTTTATTTCTATTAATGAGATAGTAATGTCGTAAAATAGTTTAAAGAAAATGTAAGTTTATTGCCTTTTGTTTTTCATATCTAGTGTCTTTTTCTTGCTATATGGTCACTCTGCATCTATAAATGCACGATATCTTGCACAATATATAAAATAGATAATTATTATAATTTTTAATATAAATTAAAACCTTAAATATTATAACTATAATATATAAATCAAAACTTTACGTATTATAATAACTTTTAATATAAATCTAATAACTTTTAATAAATATTCAAAAGTTATTAATTCTCATCGGTATAATAAAACATTATTTTATGGTTTGTCTTCTTGGTTAGTTTTTCTAGTTAACTCTATTAGCAAAATGTGAATTCATATATATTAATACCGAAATATTTGACTGCCAGT
>KK113701.1:355335-377701 GCA_000611955.2 Stegodyphus mimosarum
AAAGAAAAAGAAGCTGTAGTCAATAAACTTGATGTGTTCTTAATTCATTCGCATTATTAGGATAACCTTGGTAACACTTTCAAATATAGTCTGGTTCAACGTACGTTGTCATTTTAACGGATCAACGACCGCATATCGCTATTTTAAAGAAAGAAACGGAATAAGTTTTACTACCAAGGCGCACGCGCCCAGACACATAAAAAAAAAAAGATAGAAAAAAAGAACTGAAGTATGTTATCTGAGCCACAAATGGTCGGAAAATTGAATGAATTGCTTCAGTCCTTCTTTGGCGTTCCATACACGGATTTTCGAATGTCGCCGTCATTACACTAATTCATTGAGCAAACTTATTTTCCTAAAAGCCAGCAACTTTCCTTTTCTCGTGTATCTTTTTAAAAAGTAAACATGATAAATACTTTTACCTGCTCATAAAGAATCCCTGCTATAAGTTCGATATTACAGTTGGTTGAACTAGTATAAACACTATGCGAAATGTCTAAGTTTCCCAATGAGTTATTAATAAGGTATTTTAGCGAGAGATGTAAATTAAAAAGAACACAATTTATTATAGACAAATTATGTACTCATTATCCATAAACTTCTCCTTAGCCCCGTAGGACTTTAACATTCCGTTTCTTTCCATAATTACTAAAGTTTCTAAAAGCATAAGAACCATGCTAAAATAACGAATCTGCAAAATAATCACTTCTTGGAAAGCGGGTTTGAAGTTTCGATATGCGTTTGGTTTTAAAAACAGTCGAATTACGACTTCCAAGTACAATTTGTTGTATTCACTCTTTCTATGATGTATAACACATCGAGAAACAAACCAGAATCTGTCCGCAATTGAAAAACCGCAAATTGCAAATTCGTGGTTTTAGCATGGTTCTGAAAATATCATGTATATAAGCACTAAAGCATTGTTTCACAGATATTGCGTGAGCACTTTTTTTCTGATTGGAGACGTGTGTTTGGTGAGGTTTAGATGTAGTATTTTTTTTATTTGCTTCTTCCTCCAATCACTAGCAGGCAGGGTATTGTTACACGAGCAACAGGTAAATTACCGTTGGAATCTGTGAACTGAACTGATAGCAGCTACAGTATCGTATTGAAAAACTTATTTACTGCACAATGTTTTTTTTATTTGGCATGTGGCTTTAATGAAATTTTAGAAATTATTGTAGCCGGCTGGAACCATCACTCGCATGAATCAGTGGCTGGATGCTTCTTCCAGTCTAAGACATTTCGTTTCTGTAGAAATAATATCTGAAATGTACCTAAACATTGGCAAACGATTGTCAATGCAAACGATTCTTACGTTTCCTCAATTACTAATTTTCACTTTTTATAAAATAATCGTTCATAATGAAGTGGCCAGAACTTCCCAGTAAATTCATATATAAATTTTAAAAAAGAATTTATCAGACTTTGAAAGGTGATACAGAACATACCGAAACAAACAGTTTTCGTCACAGAATGCATGATCGTATGTTAAACTGTTAAGTACTGGATGGCTCTTTCCAATCTCGCCTTTTGAAACACAAAGATAAATCTTAATATCAATCTTCTCATTAATTTACCGATCAATTCCAATTCGTTAATGATGGTGCTTGATTGTGGACAGGATGAATTAGCCGCAAATACACAGCCGATATGTCTGGCTGAGAGCAAAAATGACAAGCAGGTCTGGAGCTGAGGTTACCTCAAGGAGGGAGGACAGAAGTGAGATATTATGACCGTTTGTGAATAATATGAGACCCTCATGTCTAATGCAAAAGTTAATTCATGGATTAAGAGAAGTACATAGACATTAATACCGAAAATAAAAGTCGAAAGGAATTGAAAACACCAAAAATAAAAGTCAACAGTTAAGAAACAAAGCCATATCATAACCAGGTAACTTTTACAAGCAAATTGCCTGAAAAACTACGAAATAAAAATCAAAACTAAAAGGAATACAAAAAGTAAAATCTCGGTGCTATTATAAGGTATTTCTCCCGCCTTCTTCGCATGCCTTCGTGGTGTAGTGGTCAACAGGCTCGACGTGTATTCGAGAGGTCCGTGGCAAAGAAGGTCTGTGTAAAGAAGGAAAGGTTTCATAGATGTAATATAAACCAGTTTGCTATTACGCCGCTAGAAAGCGGAGGGAAAAATCGCCAAGGGATTTGGCGACGGAACTTGTAGGCGAGAATTTCCCTCTCCACGAGGTGGGCAGGAAATTGAGGAACACGTGTTATGAACAAACGTTCTTCGACAAAACGTTTCTTCTTTGACTTTTCGCAATAATTTAAACTCGAATTTTCTTTTTTTTTTCCTCAAAATAACTAATCCATTAATTAATTTACTTGCGCGAAAAAATATTTTCTTTTCCTTTAAAGTTTGAAGAAATTTTAAACGATATTCGTTTTATGCATTCTTGATCACGTGACCTTCAAACTTCGACACCGGCTTCGAGCTTTGATTAAAGAATATGTAACGTTAAGAAAGAAAATTTCTTCACAGCAGGAGTGGCTCCTTCCCATCGTAGAGGGAAACAGCTGCACATGCGCGAAATATCGGTCGCCAAAGCTAAAAGCCCGTGTCGAAGTTCGAAGGTCACGTTTATCAAGAGTTCATAAAACGAATATCGTTTTAAATTTCTTTAAACTTTAAAGAAAAAGAAAATATTTTTTCGCGCAAGTAAATTAATTAACGGATTAGTTATTTTCAGCAGAAAAAAAAGTAAGAAATTCTAAGTTTAATTATCGCGAAATGTCAAAAAAGAAACGTTTTGTCAAAGAACGTTTCTACTTAACACGTATTCCTTAATTTCCTGTACACATCGCGGAGGGTGAAATTCTCGCCGCCAGGTTCCGTCGCCAAATCCGTTTACATTACGTCTATGGAACCTTTCCTTTTTTACATAGACATTCTTTGCTTTGGCGACTGATATTTCGCGCATGCGCAGCTGTTTCCCTCTGCGTTGGAACGAAGCCACTCCTGTTGGGAAAAAGTTTTCCTTCCTAACAATACATATTCTTTGTCTGTGGTTCACGTCCCAGCGAGGGCATTGCTCATTTTTCACGTCTCTTGCTTCGAAATAACCTAATGTCTCTGCACTGGGAAAAAAACACCACCTGAAAGTGGCCTAAACCTCTCGACCATGCATATGTAACTAAAATCATTAGTTTTGCTCCATTCAGTCAACCCTTAAGTTTATTTCATTATTTTTTAAAGCTGAGAAAATTATCTGTATTACAAAGACAAGACCATGATTCGCAGTATTTACTCCAGAAAAACTATGGCCAGCTCCAAGCACTGGCGATATAAGTAGCGCCAATTTTAGGGAGATGGTGATTTGTGTTCACAAGCGAAACCCTAATAAAAATGTATTTTCCTTTGAAATATTAATACAAAATTTGTGTATTTAATTTATACATGGCGCCTGCTGTACTGGTCGCCTAGGCACTGAAAATCCTGGAGCCATGCCTAAGTAAAACATTCCTGATTTGGTTATAAAGATAACAAAATGTTACTGACTATGCATTGATACTTTATTTTGTCCTCAGGTTATGGTTCAAGGTACACGAATGATGAATGCCCAGAAGCCGTGTTCATCATGTGCGCTCAGTCCATAACCGGAGTGATGATACAATGTTTCATGGCTGGAATAGTCTTCGCCAAGCTGTCTCGGCCAAAGAAACGATCACAGACTCTCATGTTCAGTCGCTACGCTTGCGTGTGCCTACGGGACGGCAAGCTTTGCTTCATGTTTAGGGTTGGAGATATGAGAAAATCTCACATCATTGGAGCCAAAATCAGTGCTCAAGTCATTCGCAGGAAGACCACGGCAGAAGGAGAAGTAAGTCTGCAGCTTAAGTTCTAGAATATATCAGAAAGTAGTACTTGATGATAGAATTAATTGATTGATTACGAATAGTAAATCAGTTTGGGGCACTTTTCCGTCAGTAGCTTTGACTGAGAAAAGCGTCGAATTATTGTATTAAATGGTCCATTTAATGATCATTACTGTCCTAAATTAAACTAAGAATTATTGTTTATACGTTTGTTAAAAATAATATAAACACAAGAAATACTTAAAAAAATAGATTTATTTTCAAAATTTTCTACTGCTATTTAACTACACAGTGGGTGCGAAACAAATTAGCGCATATTAAAATATCGATGATGAAGCCTGATTTTTAATCATCAAAAAACCATTCGTGTAAAGAATAATTTTGAAATACTATTTGATTCAGAAGTTAGTAAGAAACACCAACGTTTTAGGAGAAAGAGAAGTGTTTTCTTACTTACGCTTTTCAAGTGCGTACATAAATTATCAGCTCTTATAAGACGTTAACCATGCGTGAAATATTCTGCGAATTGAATTCAATATTCAAATAATGCCAAATTGTGTTTTAACTACACTACCTGAATATCGAAAGAGTAGAACCTGGTTTCATCAGTTAACAAATACACTCACGTTTGTGAAAATTGCAACACCATGAAGGACTTACGCCAGTGAGCTGAAATTTTCAGGAAATGCAAAGTAGCACATGATATGCAAATGATTAGAATTGCAAATCCGTAGCGCATGCGTATGCTGAGCAGCGCCCTCTGAACGGCTGATGGATCCGAATAAATAGACGGCTGTAGCGAGGCGTGTATGGTTATCGGTGGTTATCTGCTAGTGGTAAACGTTAACTCAATCTGTACTTATGCCTCGTCGACGAAAGAGAGCGAGATTTGAACAACTTACAGAGTTTGAACGAGGGAGAATCATCGGCCTTCGTGAAGCTGGATTGTCGTATCGTGCAGTAGCCTCTCGTGTGCAGCGTAACAGCAGCACAGTGATGCGCGTTTGGAAGCAGTGGACGGACGAGTGTCGGACAACTCGGAAATCCGGGAGTGGACCCCGAAATGTGACGTCAGCTCGCGATGATAGACACCTGGTCCGCATGGCGCGGACGGACCGTACAGCTTCCTCTAGACAATTGGCAGCACTGTGGTCAATAGCTACAGGTGTTTCATTGTGTGCTTCATCAATTCGTAGACGTCTGCTGCAGTGTGGACTGCGCGCACGGACTCCTTTATACAGGATCCCCCTAACGCACGACCATCGCCGCCTGCGGCTACAATGGGCCAATCAGCATAGAGACTGGCGTGCTGATTGGCAGCATGTCGTGTTTTCTGACGAATCCCGCTTTAATTTGTGGTACCATGATGGCCGCATTCGTGTCAGACGCTATGCCGGTGAACGCCACCTTCCGGAGTGCATTATCGAACGCCACAGTGGACGAACACCCGGAGTTATGGTCTGGGGCGCCATAGCATATCATAGACGATCTCAATTGCTACGAATTGTGGGCAATCTGAACAGCAACCGGTATATCCGTGAAGTTCTACAGCCCGAAGCTGTTCCCTTCCTTCAAAGCTTGCCAGGCGCTGTATTTCAACAGGACAATGCCCGCCCTCATACTGCTCGGATTGTTAAATCCTTCTTTGCAGCGCAGCAGGTACAGCTTCTTCCTTGGCCTGCGTGTTCCCCGGATATGTCGCCAATTGAACATGTGTGGGATGTCATTGGTCGGCGTCTTGCTCGTGATCCTCGTCCTGTTGCGTCTGCAGACGAACTTTGGGTACGCGTACAAACGATATGGAATGCTCTTCCTCAGTCAGACATTCAAACTTTGTTTGACTCCATGCCACGTCGTGTAGCAGCACTTATTGCGGCGCGTGGTGGCCACACAAAATACTGATTCTGATCTCTTGTTCTTGTTTGTTTGCTTTGAACATTTAATCATTTATTTGTACCACTACCACTCAACTGTGTATTAAATTGCATTCAATTATGACGATTCCTTCTTGGTGTTGCAATTTTCACAAACGTGAGTGTATTTTTCCAAAAGTCATTTGGCTTATTTATGTATAGCTTAGCGAACGGATACTTCTTCACTAATATGTCACTTTTTCTTCGTAATACATCCTAATATTTAATATTTTTAAATGTTTTGAATGGTAAAAGCACAAATAGTGCTGATCCAGAAATTATTTCAGTACATGTTGGGATTATAACTGCCTTTCCTTTTAAGATCTTGCGAAGTTTGTTGACGAGAAAAAGATATTTGCGAATTTTTTAACCCTTCACAAATCATATTTAATTCCTCCTGAACGCCTAATTGTAAAATTATTTCATCCCTGAAAGTCTCCTTGTTTTCTCTCTCCAGTTTCCTAGGCACTTATACACATAGGATTCGCAAGAGTGCTTCAAATATCGCACATAATTTCTCTGGACACCTTGAATGGACTATATTGATTGTAGTTCCACCAGCTTCATAATCCGTTGATTATGCATATAACAATAGACAGAAAATTTAACAGTACACCTTTTCCTATTTCTTTCCGCATATTTCAAGAACCTGTGTCTTGGAAATGAAGTAAAATAATACCTTTCCTGAGGGAACTCAATGGTTCATTTTTAGGAGACGTTTTTCTTCATCAGAGCAGTTCGAAAAATCATGTCTTTGTACTATGATACTGAAAAGACACGAATTAACATCAGTGGAGACTGATATAATTTCTTGCACTGTAAATGTATGCCAAATGTGCCATTCCCAGTGAGAAGAAGTTGAGAGCACCTCGAATGAGAAGCCGGTCACAAATTGAAGACATATAAATAATCTGCGTGCTAGTAGCATCATTATCATTATTTATATAGCTTTTGGCGATTTAAATCACAATCAATAAATTATCATTTTGTAAACAATTATTCAGTGGAAATATATTTTACCCATTTTGTATTTTAAATTGATAATTCTAATATTTAAAAAAAATTCATAAGTTTTCGATAATTTGAGAAACATTAAATTGTGATTGAGCGTAGTTTTAAATATTTATCCATTTCTAGAAGATGTAAGAACAAAATATACAAATAACGTTTTCACCCAACAGTATATGTAAACATCTGTAATACTCTCTAAATTTAACAATCATATTCTAAAGTGTATAAAGTGCACTTTATATATATATTCAAGTGTGGTGACCGTAAGACTTTGTCCAATTTCTGTCCCAGAGGTGGGAAATCTTTTTACCTTTTCCCCATTTAAATTAGGCAGTGATAAAGGAGGCCGCATAAATTGATACACCTACAAATGCGAATTTTATGAAATTATTATAGTTTGTGTACAGTTTTATCACTTTATTGCATTATATACAAATAATGAAAAAATATGAAGTCATTTATTAAAATAAAAATTTACAATCTAAATATTTTTTGTATTCACGTAAGGCTAATAACTTATTATAACATTAATCTTTAATAATTTTAATAAACAATCGCATATATTTAAATACTGTTTCAAATAAAAATAATAAAAGTAAAAGTATTTTTCAATAAATTTATTACATTATAAATAAAAACAATAGAAAAGTAATAATATTAAGTTATAAAAAAGCAACATAGCAACAGTATATAAAATAATGTTAAAATCCGATGGAAAATTTAATCTAATGGAACATTTACATTTGAAACGTTTATCAAAACCTGTCTTGCTGGAACCTTGCAGTATTATTACGGTAGATAAACACTATACGTTTCCGCGTCTAAATTTAGCATCTGCCGAAATTTACGATGACGCACTGCATTTACGCCAATGTAATTGACAATCAAAATAGTTCTGTCCAGAGTGTCTTGCAAAATGATTATTTTTGCGAAAAAAATTTTCTGATTCAAAATGCAGTGAAATGATATCAATTTTTTCGAGTTTTCTTTTTTAATAAGGCAACAAGGCCTTCTTTTTTATCTCTCATGGAAGGTGTCCGACGGTGCAGACACTGACTAAATCACTAACATTTAATTGTAATCGATGGCATATTTTCTAGCGTTTTCGAAAATGTCAACTGCGGGAGTTCTTCCAGTTAATGTACCAAGCGCAAAAAGTTCTTCGTAACAACGACAATCTTTAGTTACAGTACGTATAAAACATAAAACTTCCGCCGAGTCAGTTTTATCAACGCTTTCATCTAAATTAAGCAATGAATTTAAATGCTTTCATCTAAATAAAGCAATTAACTATATTGCACAATAAACACACTTTTTTATCTTTCACAGAAGTAAAGAAATAATATAATTCTCGCTCTACATTAGATGTTTTATGTTCTTCATTTAACTTTCTTCTCTTACAGTTTGACATGATGGAGGAAAAACGAATATCAAATAGCATCTTTAAGAAAGCGTATGCTTACTAAAAATACAATAAAATCGTGTATTACTAAAACCTCCGAATAATAAAGCAATAACTAGATTTTCACAGTGGCTGATCACAAAACAAGATGGGGTTGTTAAAAGCACGCACAAATAACTACAAATTACCAACTCCGCAATATACAGGGCAATGCTGAGGGGTGCGCGATAGAGAGAGAAAAATACGTATTGTGTGTCTCTCAGAACAGCCATCGTGGTGGTTGCTATAGCAAAAGGGGTAGTTTATTTCAAGTAGGGGTGAGGAATGGTCAAAAATAAGAATAAAACAGGATTTCTATTGTTGAAGGTTGGCAAACTGCAAAATGTACTAGAATGGCATTAATTTCAGACTATGAAGAACTTCATCACTGCAACATTCTAGTTCATCTTATGCTCAATAGATGGCAGCACATTATTTAGTTCTATTAATTTTCAAATTGTTGTAATCTACATAATTAAACATTAATTAATACAAGAGCTAGAGGCCGCACAAAAAACTCAGGGAGGCCACACGTTGCCCACCTCTGCTCTGTCCCATTTTGATCGAAGACACTATTAAGAACGAAATCCGTGTGTCTCCAACTTTATTATTCTATTCTCCCATACAATGGGAAATTTTAATTATGCACACATCCCTTCTCATAGTTTTATTTGAAAATATCACGTCGATCATATTAGGATATCCTGTAGTCAGATACTCTTTCAGATTCACAAATCAATGACTTCCCAATCACAATTTTTTTAAAAGCAGCTTACCTTTAGAACTCCCAATAGTGTTATATGTTGCCATACATTTTTTCCACGCTTTTCTCAGTTCATAATACCAGTGTTCAGTTTTCTTAATAAGGTGACACCTTCTTTATTTGTCCTTTTAGCTCTATTTATTAAGCATGACTTTCTTCGCATTTACGCCACATAAAATTTAACAGCAAAACCACAAAATCTTTAAAAGTAGCAAATCTTTGTATTCTCTATAAAATGTTTTCAATAGAATATTAAGTGTTGTTCTCAATAGAATGTTAAATGTTAAATGAATTCTCAATAGAATGTTAAATGTTTCCACGTATTTTTTACATTCGCTATACTGTTATATTTGTTATATTAGTTCTTTAAAAATAATACATAGTGAAAAATTTGGTGGCAGCATCGTTTAATATGAAAAGTGATTCCACACAAGAATGAAACGGGACACAAAATTGAGTATTACGGATTATATATATATTGTTTTATAACGAGAGCTTATCTTCATAATGATCTTATTCTCATTGCATTTGGCATAATTCCAAGACTACTTTTAATCCTTATAAATGTAATATATTGTTCTCAATCACATACATGTTTTAAACACCGAAACTGAGAAGTTTTTGTTTATCTCAAAACAGACTTTTCGCAAAAAATGTGTTCAGAAATTCAAGTATCACTTTCGATTTATAAGTTTAAGCCAAAATTTAATATTTTGCTCCCATCAATAACAGCTAAAATTGAAAAGCTTTGAATTCGATTTTAATATAGTTTTTCATTAAATATTGCTATGGGCTTCAAATAAAATATCACTTCCGATTGCCATTAAAAACGATCATGCAAAGTACCACTTCCGTTTGTCCAATTTTACTCAAAATCTAATCAACTCTTTATATGAATGCAGAAAGCTTAAATACGGAAAATGGAAATTTTTGGAAGTTTTATATAAGAGTTATCGTGGACGGAAAATTATCAGACACATACACAAAGACAGACAGATATTATTTTAAAAATGGTATTAAAAAAAAAAGTTGTGAAACCTAATCCATGCTTATTTACAGAAAATCACTATCGAATTTTTGGACTGAAAACCAACCTATGCATAGCTAAGAGACTTAAATTAGTTGCGGAAGGTAAAAATTATAAACGCAGAGTATGTAGATTTATATATATTTTCCTATCATAAAATATTCTCTCTTTAATATAAAAACTTATATTTATGATAAACATAAATGTAATTTTCTTTATAAACATAAGTAACTTCTATAATATAAAAACTTATATTTATGACAAACAGCTAAGATTATACTAATTAATTGGAGAGAATTTGAATATAGTTGTTTTATCTTTCACATTATGGGGAAATTTAAGTCCTATAGCAACTAATATAGTGTTTTGTTGTACCATAAATTAGCATCAAATTTTTTGTTTCGCTCGTCAAACAACATTAAAAACTGCGGCTGAAAGTATACACGCCTCAGTACCCCATAGAATAGTTACTAAGTTACTCAATATAGCACACATGAAGTCAGTGTTGAGCGATTTAACAAATTTATTATCTTCCTAATCAGGACTACCCGAAGTTGTTGTTGAAGAGTTAACGTCATTTCGTATTCAGCAAAACCATTTTTATGCGTTAACATTTTACTTTCTGTTGATTACTTCAGGTAATCCCGTATTATCATACTCATCTGGATGTGCGTTTTGATGACGGCGGGGACGATGTATTCCTCATATGGCCAGCAACTATTGTTCACGAGATCAATGAAACCAGTCCTTTTTTCCTGAAGTCAGCTGAAGATATGCTCAGAGAAAGGTATGAAGTTGTTGCTATTCTCGAGGGTACCATTGAGTCCACCGGACAGTCCATCCAAGCGCGTTCATCATACATCTCAACAGAAATCCTTTGGGGACATCGTTTCGATCAAGTAAGTTAGTTATAAAGCATAATTCTTTTTAGCTTCAAAAAAGAAAAAATAATTCTGATATTTTGAAACCAGGGACATATTCTATAACATCAAAATTTCTCAGTTCTATCTTACTATATCATAGCTGAATATAGTTTCTCAAGGAAAAAAGAATCATTCAGTATATCACGATTTGCCATTCCGATATGTTGACGTTACAAATATCTTTAGTACAATCGTTCCAAACTTTTTGAAGCATTACGTTACGCTGTGTTGTTGCGTTGTGCTACCAGACGTTTATCCTTCATTCGCCTTAACCATGTTCCATTGAGCTAAACATACATTCCATTGAGCTTTAATTTATTTTCTATATGGTTTAGAAGATAACCAGTTCTCAGTGTGTTGCCATTCGGCAAAATTTTATTTAATTTTAAAATTTAATCAGTCTGGAGTCGCACGACAAACCGAACGATTTAAAAGGAATAAATGCAATTCTTAAAATTTAAATTTTTATTTTATTTTCAGAAAACAAATATGAAAAGTTTCAGATTTTAAATTATGTCCAAAGGGGCGTTTTTTAACGTTTTTGTGTTACCTGTATTTATTAAATATCATGTTCTTTGCTCTTAAACCATAAAATTCAGTTCAACAGAAATATCGCAAAATAGTTTTAAAATGAGTCTATCTTTAGAATTTCTGATACACATTTCCGAACACTTTAGACAAAAAGATTTTTTTTCTCCATAGAGTGTTGCCATTGCTCGCTTTTAAATCGTTTGAGTTTGTCCATCAAAAATTTATTAAAATTTTACAAAATATGAAATAGTTAATGAAACAAATTCCAAATTCGGTCTTCCAGATGCGCATATTCGGGTGGAAATGTACGTTATTCAAAATTGGTTGGCTCTAGGTACCGTTGTTTTATCACATTTGGAGAAATACACATACATTTATGCAGATTCTTTATTATTTAATTTCTTTAAATATAACACAGGGCTGCAAGATTTGGTGGCAACAGTTTGAAAAGTGATTCAGACTTTTAATGTTTCCAACGCTAAATCGCAAAACGAAAACAACAGTCCTTGAGGGACAAAGCCCCTTTCGACTAATAACATATTTTATTGATAATAATTAAAATGTAATTTATAGTATAAGTAATTGATATTTTTATGAATATTACAGTACCATTGCAATTAATAAAAGATATTTCTAACGCCATATGCTAAATGTTACGTGTCTAGTGCAGATTCGCTTGTTTTGTTTAGGGGAAAATAATATTTGACTACTTTTCTCGCATAAAATAAAAGGCTACATGCATTAAAGTCATGGCCATCTAAGTGGAAAAGTGAAGAAAATGTTCAAAGGAAACGAATGAATATGACTAAGATTCCTGGAGGCTTAACTTCAGTCTCACAATTTTTTGATGACTCAGTTAATAAATCGTTCAGTAACAGAATTCAAAAGATATTTTTAAGTTATACAGTATATTCATTATACACCATATCAACAAAAGTCTTTATACGGCCAAACGGTTTAATTTTCAACATATACTCCTACTTGCAAAAAATGTTTTAAATGACACAAGTATTCATATTTTGCCATTTTTAAGTTTAAAAAGTCTGTCTTGTAAAAATTACAAAATCTAACTTTTTATACAATTTCCCAGTCACCATAAAAATAATTACATAAAAAGTACTTTTATGTCATTAGCACTAAAGTGAAAATATTACGAGCTGTTAACAAACATGTTTTTCTTTTATTAACAGAAGACGCTTTTAATGAAATAATGGTTCAGAATATGATTTAAATCATTGTCCGTTTTCATGTATCCAAAATGCGATTTTGTTATTTGCAAAGTGTGCTTTTTCATACGTAATGAATTACTTTTAAGGATAAAAATTCTTCGAATATTGTGTGATACTCCTTTTTACAATCTAATCACCTGACATTTCGAGCAAGCTCTTCACTTACAGAGCAAATTTTTTGTTCGTCATAAAATGTTCCACTCAGATTTATGAAATACATGAGGTCTGCATGTGGCCTCATGTTAAACCACATGTATGTTCTCGTAACATATACTATATTATTTACTAAACATTGTGCGATCAGTATAAATTTATGTATGAAACAGTATATCAGTAAGTATGTAATTAATATACTTAAGAGATAGTCAAAGAGCATTAGTTGCTGAATACTACGAAGGTAAGTTGAAAAATAAGTTTCCCAGTGGCGTGCGGTCCATATGTGCAGGGTGTGCACTGCACACCCTGGCAAAATTATGAGAGACAATAATTTTCTGCTCTTATGTCTACCTATCTTTATATGGTATATAATAAATATTATTTATAATATATTCAAATATTATGTTGATTTGCTTGCTTGTATTCCCGCAGTGCGTGCGGTACTGGGTGCTGCATCACGTAGCGCGTTCAAAAGCAAACGACCATAGGAAGTTTTGATGTGTACGCACTGTGCACTAATAGAAAATCACGCTTTATGTGTATGGGCTACTGGAGAAGCACAGCATACTATAGCACTGAGGCAAGTGCAGCTATTTTTCCTACACTTGGCATTCAGAATCATCCGAAGGCACGGTTTATTAAGCGTTGTATTAGAGTGGGGACTTAACGTGCTGAAGCGCTTTTGATTTTTTAACTGATTAACTGGCCATATGATTTTGCAGACGGTTAATGTTTAAATTTATATATAGTAAGATTTTTTTATGGAAATATAAAAGAAGTATTTCATCAATATAAAGGGAAATGTTTTAGTGTGGTAAAGTAATTTCGGTGATGTATTATATTTATAGAAATAATTCGCTGAAAAACAATTTTGTTTTGTTAGACAAAAAAGAAACGAATTTTAACAGAACAGTCCAAATTTTACCATTCATTGTGTCTTACAGACAGTATATAAGTTATCTGTAACACCATATCCCTGGTTTTGTTTTTAAAAATTGTCAAGATGTTTTTCGCAGAATATATGATTTTCAAATGTTAAAAACAATAAATATAATTTAATCCACTGACCGAACAAGAAACAGTTCGTTCTATTGTGCCAGCGTGCAGTGAAATCCTCTGCACGTGGAATAGACGTTCAGTTTGTCGACACCAATGAGCATCCTGATGACTGATGACGAGGCATCGCAGCAGCGGGCGTCGTGTGGTGCTACGTTTGCTGAAAATATAAGTTTTTCGTGGAAGCCCGAAGCGTTGCTTTTTCGCCGCCGATATGACACCATACAACACAATACATGATTTTTGCTTCAGTGCTAGTACAATTCTCATAAGTTTAGCTGTTTTTATAGTTATACCTCGAATACTCGTATGTAAATATTTTATTTATTGTATTCTTTAAATTTATATTCATAATAAATAACCCATTTCAGAATGGAGAACTCAGATGTCTCAATAATTAAAGATTTATTGGAAAATCCATTTTCGAGACAAGACGTTACTACAAAAACGAAATAGTTAAATTAAGTAGACCGATGCCGGATATTATTCTAGCGCAAAACGTTAAGATTAAAGGACAACAGTGTGTACGACATTTTCAAAAATCTATGTATGAAAAATTTAAATGGTTAACCGGTTGTAGTGAATTGAATAAGTTGTACTGTTGCCCATGTTTACTTTTTGTTGTAATTGAAAAGGATAAGAATATTTTGACAAAACAAGGCTACAGTGATTTAAATCATCTCCACGAAGCTGCAGAGAAACATGAAGAAATACAATCTCACATAAATGCCGTAATACTATTAAAAACATTTGGTACCGCCAGGATAGATTTAATGTTAGATCAACAAAAGGCTTCATCGATTGTTCAAGACAATGAAAAAGTAACAAGAAATAGAAATATTCTCAAGCGATTAATAGATGTAGTTTGTTACTTAGCAAAACAAGAAGATGCATTTCGTGGACACAATGAGAATATGAATTCCCTTAATCGGGGGAATTATATAGAATTAATAACTTTAATTAGTAAATATTATGACCTGTTAGCAACCCATCTAAGAACTGCATCTGTATTTTCTGAAACCTTTAATAGAATACAAAATGATATTATTTCATCGATTAAAAAATACTATAATTTCAGAAATTAGAAATGAGGTAAAAGAAACGCCATTTGTTGCTATTATGCTGGATGAAACATCTGACATATCTCACAAATCGCAATTATCGGTTGTGCTACGATATGTTAATAATTGTAGTGCAACAGTGGAAAGAATTTTGTTTTTAAAGATGTTAGTGGTGATCGTTCAGCGGAAGCTTTGTGTAATGTTGTGCAAGAAACGATTTTGAGTTGGGGGTGTGAGAATAAACTGATTGCTCAAACGTACGATGGGGCGGCAGTCATGGCAGGAGCGTTGAATGGGACGCAGAAAAAAGTAAAAGACATTTTCCCAGAAGCTATGTTTGTGCATTGTTGCATACATGTACTTAATTTAGTTCTGTCGCAATCTGTATTGTTTATAAAGGTTGTAAATTATTTTTTGCAACAATTTCTGGCATAGCCTCATTTTTCTCGATGTCTACAAAAAGAAATCATGTTTTAAATGAAATTATTGAAAGAAAATTTCCAAAATTAGCTACAACACGTTGGAATTATTCATCTCGTTTGGTAAATACCATAAAAAGCGAAAGGCAAGGCCTATCTGATTTATTTGAAAATATTATTGAGATCCAGAAGGCTGGGATAACGATGCAATTAATATTGCAAAAAGTTATCGCATGTTTTTTGAAGAATTTAACGGTAATTTTCTCCTAAATATTTCTGCCAAAGTGTTTAGTTATACTAATGTTCTTTTTGATATTTTACAAAAAACTAACTTAAATATAGCCTATCCTAGTCAAAAGTTAGAGGAAGTAAAAGATGTAATTCAAAATATGCGAACTTCTGTTGCATTTGATGAAGTTTATGAAGAAACTATTTCTGTAGTGAGTCCCCCAAATTTAAAAAAACGTCGTGTAAATTTACAAAACTCAAGTATGGACGAAGACCAACATTTTAAAAATTTATATTATGAAATAATGGACACTATTTATTGTCAGATGTCCGTTTTAAAAAATTAAATTCGCTCAAATTTTTTTAACTATTGAATTTCAGTTTTTTAAGAAATATCAAAGTAAATTTCCGGATGAATACCTTAATTCGTTAAAGAGCTCTTATGGAAAACATTTCGATTTTGTAAATCTAATCAATGAATTATGCGTTCTTTAACTTAGTGAGTCATGCCACGAAATGAATTTATCGAAACTTATTCAGCATATAATGCTGAATGATTTGACAGATGCCCTAAACGAAGTAAATAAATTGGCACATTTAATTTGTACAATTCCATTTTCAACTGCTTCGGTGGAGAGACCATTTTCAGCATTGAAAAGAGTAAAAAATTATGCACGCAATACAATGAAAAAAGATAGATTAAGCAATTTATCTCTAATAACAATAGAGAGAGAAATGTTACACTTATTACAGTCAAAACCAGAGTTTTATGATCATGTAATTGATGATTTTGTTAGTAATACAGATAGACGTAAGGATTTTGTGTACAAATGAATAATAAAAAGTTAAAGAAGTGTTTAATGTACATTTTTATGGGTTTATTATTATTATTGTTGCTGTTCTCTGCACACCCTGCATGAAAACCTACCGCACGCCACTGAAGTTTCCCCTGTCGACTGTGGTTAGAGTTGTGTATGAAAGTCAAAAAATAGAATGAGACATTAAAGATATGACATACCTTTATTTTTCCACATAGGTACCAAGTACATTGAGACATTTGTCATATCGCTTGATAAGCTTCAAAAAGCCCTCCAGGAAAAAATCAGGGCTTTGCATATGGAAGAAGCGTTGAACGGCTTGTTTCACTTCAGTATTGCTTCCAAAGCGCCTTCCCCCGAGATTTTTCTTTAAAGCCGGAAACAGATGGAAGTCGCTTGGTGCGAGATCAGGACTGTATGGCGGATGGTGTAGACGCTCCCAACCAAGAGTTGCAATATGGTTTTGCGTTGCCGTCGCCGAATGTGGTCTGGCATTGTCATCCAACAGCAGAAGGCCAGGCCGCTTTTTCCGAATCGCCTCTTTCAATTTCGACAGGGTGTCACAGTAGCGCGTAGCATTGATGGTTCCAACCTCCAAAAATTCCAGCAACAAAACTCCTTGGGCGTCCCAGAAAACTGTGAGGAGCACTTTACCTACAGAGGGAGTTGTCTTGAACTTCTTTCGGACAGGTGACGACGGATGTTTCCACTCCATAGATGCGGCCTTCGATTCTGGCTTGAAATGGTGGACCCACGTTTCATCCCCCATCACAATCCGAAACAGAAAGTAATGGTAATGCACGAGATGTTCCAGGCTGACCCCCATGCGTTGTTCCTTGTGTGTCGAGGTCAATTGTTGGGGCACCCATCGTGCTGACACTTTTCTGTATCGAAGAATGTCGTGGATGATGTTTTGAGCTCGCTCATGTGAGATTCCAAGTTCTTTCGCTACTTCATCGATGGTGATACGCCGGTTCGCTCTAATCATGTCATCCACCTTCCTGACATTTGCATCTGTAGTGGCCGTGCGCGTCCGTCCAGCTCTCGGTATGTCCTCCACTTGCTGACGTCCATCACTGAATGTGCGACACCATTTGCTTCAACATCACACCTGGCCCATCGACTTCCACGAGGCGGTTATGAATTTCTGTTCCTGATACTCCACGTACCCATTCATAGCGGATAACCGCTCTCACTTCTTCCTTTGACCACGAATTCAAAACGCACCTTCTCTCCATACCTACCGGGGCTCAAATGAGAGGCTGGTCTCCGCTTTGCGCAGGCACTGCAACAGCGCCATCTGCTTGATTTGCAGCGACCTCTACCCAATGGTGTATCGGTGACTTGCGCGTTTTCCTGCTGTGTCGCCTTTCGCCCACAGCCGTTCAACGCTTCTTTCATAAGCAAAGCCCTGAATGTTTCTTGGAGGACTTTTTGAAGCTTATCAAACGATATGACAAATGTCTCAACGTACTCGTACGAGAATAATAAAATAAAGGTATGTAATATCTTTAATGTCTCATTCTATTTTTTGACTTTCATACACAACTCTGACCACAGTCGACAGGGGAAACTTATTTTTCAACTTACCCTCGTACATGCGCTTATCACATATCGCTTTGTTATATCACTACTTTTTCATGAATTGTTTGCTAATATGTTGCATACTGATATATTGTTAATATGTTGGCTTCAATATAGGCAAAGCTTGGAACTTTATATCTCGAATTCAAAATGGTCGGATTGTGCTATTTACCTGCAGAGATTTTTATTCATCTATTTTCATTTATGAGCATAAAATCTAATCATATCAGAGCTTTCAAGGTTAAAGTTTCATCTGTTATAACATCAAAAATTTAGCAGGAATACAACTATTCCAACCAAAACTTTAGTCACCAGTAAACATCCCATACAGCATCTTATACTTACCGTTCAAAACTTAAAGAGGAGTTTTTTTGATCCATGGGAGATGAAATTTTTGGGGACAACGTTTAACAAAATTGCACAACATACAAAAAAATGCTTAGCACAACAATTTCTAAGATTTTGGTTCATTTTTATGTTTTAAAATCTTAGAAGTCTATGAAATAATTATTACCGCAAAGACTGCATCCCCAGATTACATATGCCTTAGGTTTTCTGAGATTTGGAATTGGATGCTGGCCAGCTGACGAAATCTGACAAGTGAGCTGATATTCTATTATGTTGAACTAATAGCCAAATTATTTGTTTGCGGAAATCCGACGAGAAAATGGACATAATAGTGTTAAGTAGACACTTTCCAATGTTAATGATGGCACAATAGCTGCATGGAGTAGAAAATGGGATATCCTGTGCTTATGCACTTTAAGCCACTCCTACCCTTGTGGTGCCAACATGTGGAAAAAGCGAAAGATTCTTCTCGTTGATCAGCATCATCATCTGTCATCAACATTCATCTAAGAAATGGGGACCAAAGGACTTATTCCAACATGTTTGGGTTGTTAGATTTCTGTGCAAGGTAAAATTCATCCTCGCACAGATTCATAGCAGCCCGAACATGGTTGGTTAAACATTCTTCTTAAATATAAGTAATTGGCCTTTTCATTCTCCTGTTGTCCGTTCCTTTCAACATTTCTTCGTCTCGCTCCAGCTCTGGTGGAAATCTTGCTTTGCTGTGTGCAGTTAACGAAGAACTGCACACTGTCGAGAAGGTAGTTCTAATATATGTTGCTTTTGACACAAATAATTTTTATTTATATTTGGTATGATATGGAATTATTGCTGGGAATTTTAACAGTACGGCATAAATTATCCTATTGAATTTGTCTAAATCTTAAAACTCTGTTTCATAATGCTTTTTATGCAAACACATAAGCATAACGTTTCGGCACAGAAAATTAAGCTCTTTATTAAAATATTTTGTTTACTATAAATCGTCAATAAAATTATATGTTTTGTGCCTATATTAATTTGGAAAAACAGCAGATTTCATTAAAATTATAACAGTATTCCAGATTTAATGCATATAACATTTGGCTCCACCTTTATCCCTTCTAGTCCTTTTGGCAAATTGCCTATGAATGATCTACAGCAAATTATATACCTCAGTATGCTACGTTCTTTATAATTTCCAAAATTTTATTTTGGGATAATGTATATAAAAAGAATGGACTTAATCTTTTATAAATGCAACAATTTTTATTATCATTCCAGGTTGTCAGTTTCCGGAAAGAAACTGGAGAATATTTAGTGGATTACAGTAAGTTCAATGCCACTAATGAAGTACAAACTCCGCTGTGTAGTGCCAGGGATTTCATGGAATACCAAAAGATGTTAGCGGAAGTTGCAAAGGCACCAGCATTTGTCAACCCTCCACCAGCAGACAACAGCACAACAAGTACGCGGGACTCATATCAGCGGAGCAATTCCTCACCTGAAGGTAGATCTAATGGTTCTAAACTACTTGAATCTACAGCTGAAACCCCACTACTACCACAGTCATCTATGGCCAGTTCAGATTGCTGAAAGGTACGTAATTAATTCCAGTTTGAGGACCTTTCCCGCTACAGGATATGAAGCCCAAAATACCCTTTTGTGGAAAGACAAAGCATACACTGGTACTAGCTGTCCAGCTGATTGATTCTTATGTGAATTAAAACAGAAAATACAGATAAAAACTCATTTGAACAATACTTGACCGATATCGTTGCCTAGAGGCATATTCACCTTTAAAGGATATATTGTTCTCATCTCTTATAACAATGCATTTGTTTTCAAACTAAGCATTATCATTAGTTATCATCAGTATTAAAATTTTTAGAGTCTGTCATTCTATTTTTGTTCTTTGTTTATTCAAACAATTAACCTAAAAGAATAATTCTTATAATTAGAAAACTTTTATCGCCATGTTACCCTATAACGAAAACGATCCCAGTTTAAGAATGTAATACTTGTATGAACAGAAAATTTTACAGTGCAGAAATCAATAATAACAAAAATATTTTCAAAATCCTTAATAATAAATTTTAATAGCTAATTAACAATTCGTGAATATCCCGATTTTGTATACACTGAGCTCTTAACATAAACCTGTCCACAGAACATAATCTAATGGCTATTATTAGCTACCTAATGTGTCACAGCATATTATCACCTAACCAAGAAACAGGAATTCATAAAAGAATTAAATATTACTTAAGTAAAAATTCATTATTTCTAAAGTTTCCGGTTGAAACTAGAAATATTGCACAAAATGAATGTTGTGCTGTTTCCGAAGACACAGTTACTGTCTTTATCAGACACGCAAGTCAGCACCTGGTCGGCAGGAGCAGACAGCTAGAATTTTACGTTAGCAAAATCGCTAACTGTATTTATCTCTAATAAAAGAAATGTATAATAGCTCATGAAGTATAATAGCTCCGGAGTATAATAGCTCATGAAAAAACTCATTTCAACCATAAACATTTTAGCGATGAATTAGCAGTTCGCCTGTAACATGGGTTGCAGTTAGAAACCACACTACTTAATCTCATTAGTGTGTAATTGATATCTGCGTGAACTTCTAGCCTGGCTGAATTATTGTAATGGAAAGTAAACAGAGGAGGACAGTATGCAATTTAAAACTTGACTAATTAGTAATATTTAAAATAATTAATTATCACAGTGTAAAATGTGAGTCCATATAAATACAATATAAAATGTACAGAAGTGGAATATTTTCTAGAAACAGTGTCATTAATTTAAACAAGGAAGTTTTAAGCATTTCAGAAAGCAAAAATTAGTATGCACACAAATAGCACATAAAACCTAAAATAACACTAGCATGTAATCAGTTGTTACAAATGAAATGGCCGATTTTAACGACGATTTAAAACTAAGGGCGTAAAACAAGACTTTCTGTTTAATTAAAGTAATCTTCAGCAGAACTAATGCATTGTTACTAACATAGAGCAAAATCATTCATACCACGTTTGTAAAAATCTGTACCTCTGGACATGATGATGTTCTCCACTGTCGGATAAACTGATGCGTCAAAGCCTTTCTTGAATCAAAAAAAAATGTTAAACACGATACCAAAAATAAATAAAAATCTGAATGCTTTCAGATTTTATTTTACGTCCAAAGGGTCGTTTTTTAATGTTTTGTGTGTTACATTTATTTATTAAATATCATGTTCTTCGCACTTAAACCATATAAAATTTTTGGGCACTATTTTTTTTTCTCCAAATTTGACAAGGAATCGACAAAGATCTCCAGACTTGTCGAGCGTTTGGCGACATTTTGTTCTGGTCCCTGTATAACTGTAATGGGTATTGTAACTGATGCTATGTAGCTGTAACCGCGTCCGGCCCTCACTTGCCCTCCAGTAATTTAAAGAAGTACAAGAAATTTCTCGGCGGCAAAGGAAAAACTGTATAAGATCGGAGAGAGCATCAGTTTCGGAGGAGTAGTTGTTAGTTCAGAACTGAATTCAGAGTATGGAGATATCCGTGAGAATTTCGCCTTTTAAATGTGCATTGTGTTTAACCTTTTTAGTATTTTGCAGTGTAACTACTGATTATACTCTATAATGCTGTGAAGAGTTGTACGACTATTTTTGTGGAAAGTTCCAGAACTGTGAATGTTTCTTTCGGTGAAATAAATTTCATCAAGTTATCATCGGTTCTGTGTGCATTCAATCTGTTACGAACCCGTACGCAGGCAACAATACAAATAGTACGAAATTTAATTGGACGAAATTTACAAGAAATATCATCACCGCCAAAATAAATGAATAAATAATTATAGACAGTTCATATGTCAGATAATAAAGAAAGACGGCGAAGCGAGAGACGTGGTTTGCTCAAGCAGCAGCAGACGAGACAAAGCAATGCGTACTCACTTCGGTCTAATTTATAGCCGGAATGTCTTTATGCTAATCCTGAGCAGCGATTGGGCTGAAGATCTCGCATTGTAGAGTAATTGCAGGGAAA
>KK113701.1:377860-404043 GCA_000611955.2 Stegodyphus mimosarum
GCGCAAAATGGTGCAAAATGTATTTTTGAAGCGGGGATGTTTTAATTAAATTTCATGAATTTGACGTCTATTAGTTCCAATTAACTTTGATAATTCTGTTTCATATTTTAAATTTTACATATATATGTACGTACATAATATATAGATAAGAGTTTAGAAATTTCAAAATTAATTATTATTAAAAGATTAGATTATTATTAAAATTTATTCTTAATTATCAAAATAATTACTTATCTCTTGAATATATATATATATACATGTAAGATATGACAAATAATGGCTTCTTTAAAAAATAATTAGCGACCTCATAATTAATATTCTAAATTTGGTGCTCTCCCCCTAAATTCATCTGTTCTCCCAAATTTCAGATCATTCCAAATTACATAACACTGCTTGAACAAGGTAACTAAAACTAATATTGATCAATCACAGCTCAGAATACTTTTCGCACCTACGAAGTATAAATACTGAGTCACGAGTTCCTTTTTCTTGACTTCTGCCATGCAAACAATTCAGCGCCGCTTATGGTCCCCTGCCTGAAATTATGTCATAGCCTTTTATCTGCATAAATCAAAACGATTTGTATTCAACTATGATCGAAAAGTAATTAGTCTGCCAAAGAAATAATTTTTGATGTGCCTGAAAATAAAGATAGTGACTCGGCGAAATCCCTTTTGTCATAGTCTTATTCTACCTTATCCAACCAGAGAAGTCTACAGACAAAACGTTAAAGTACCATATTCTCCTTCATCTACGCAATATTGAAAGCTGTTAAAAGTTCCAGTGTCTTTCCTCTACACATTTGGAATCATTACGTATACCTTATGAAATTTTTACCTAAAGGTTCCCTAAAGCGTAAGCATTATTTTAATACACTCATGTCCATAAATTAAGGATAATGCAAAATCAAGCAAAGGAAGAGTTAGAAGCAAAACAAATTTGACTTATTTGTAAAGCTTATATATTAAACAAAAGGTAAAGAGCAAAAAAAATGCTATATGTTTGATATTATTAAAAAAATTAGCGAATTTTTCTCCCTGGAGCAAATTACAAAAAAACCTATTTACAAAAAACCAATATTACATGGTTGGTATGATTTTTGATACATTGTATGTCTCCCAGATGATGCAATACAGTCCGTACAACGCCTAGGCATGCTGAGTATCAAATTATCGATCTGATCTTGGGGGATATTACACCACTCAAAAAGCAATGCTCTCCGAAGTTCCGGTAGACATGTAGGAGGAGGTTGACGGGCTGCAACTCTTCGGCCAAGCATGCCCCACACGTGTTCTACTGGATTCAAGTCCAGTGAGAATGCTGGCCAGTCCATACGGGTGATATCCTCCGATCGAAGGCATTTGCTTACGATGTTTGCACGGTGAGGACGGGCGTTGTCATCCATAAACACAAATTGTACGCCCATGGCGCCCCGAAACAAACGTACATGTTGTTCCAGAATGACGTCCCGATAGATTTGGCTTGTCATGGTTCCAATTTGAACATGCAGGTCAGTTCTGGGACCCAGAATAATTCCACCCCAAACGAGCACTCCTGAACCACCGTAACGATGTCGTTCAAGGATGTTTTCTTGGTGATAACGGGTACCTGGAGCTCTCCATATGAAAGTCCGGCGAGAATCAGACTGCAAGATAAACCTGGACTCGTCGGAAAACGTCACACGAGCCCACTGTTGCGGTGTCCACAATGCATGCTCTCTACTCCAGGCTAACCGCAGGCGACAGTGAGTTGCAGTAAGTGGAATGCATCTGACAGGTCTACGAGCATGTAGACCAATCTGCCCTAAGCGTCTTTACACGGTATGCCTTGAAATTGTCGTACCAGTGGCCGAAGAGAGCGGACGAGACAGGTCTGAGGCTGTGCTCCGCCTGTTTCTTTTGGCAGTAACTGCCAAATACCGGTCCTCATTCGGCGTTGTAACTGTGGGGCGACCTGTGCTGTAACGTCTACTCACATTACCATCATCTTGGAATCGTTGCCAAAGCCTGGAGATGACACTCTGGGCAATTCCAAGTTCGTCTGATACTTCCAGTTGGGTACGCCCACATTCCAGACGGCCGATAATTCTACCACGTAAAAAATCATCCAAATGCGTCCTTTGTGTCATAACTATTCGGTTATTGCACTGAAATGCTTATAAAGCGCCTGCGAACAATTTTACTTCTTTGCCTGTATTCCTTATATATCACTCTCGTGATCGTGACGTACCATCGGTGTCATCTGGTTACTTCCTGAAATGTGCATATGATTCTTGAAGATGTGTGTAGTGATTTTACAGGTGATATATTTATTTTAGAGTTCGATTTCCGCGTGACTCTGAATTATCCTTAATTTATGGGCATGAGTGTAGATCCGCGAACGGCTGAAAAACGCTTTCCTAGATAATCAATCTTTTTTTATTCTTTTTTAATTAATCTTTTTAGGACTATAAATTTCGTTTTGACATTTTGCGTAGGCTCACTATAAATGTCGGTTCACTTTTCAAATTGTTGCCACCAAATATTAGAGCCATGTATTATATTTAAAGAAGTTAAATAATGAAGAATCTGCATAAATACATATATCTTTCCCGCATTGTAATAAAATAACGGTACCTGGAGCCATCAAATTTTGAATAACGTTCGTTTCCACCCGAATATGGGCATGTGGAAGCCCAAATTTGGAATTCGGAATTTGTTTTACTATCTATTTCATATTTTGTAAAACTTTAGCGAATTTTTGATGCACAAACTCAAAGATTTAAAAACGAGCAATACAACACTGCACAAAGAAAAAAAATTATCTCCAGCACGTGAGACTGTGTTTCGAAAATTCTAAAGATATGCTCATTTTGAAATTATTTTGCAATATTGCTGTTGAACTGAATTTTATGGTTTAAATGTGAAGAACATGACATTTAATAAATAAAGGTAACAAACAAAACGTTAAAAAGAGGCCCCTTTGGGCGTAATGTAAATCTGAAATCTTTCAGATTTATGTATATATATAGAGAGAGAGAGAGAATTCAAAGGGGCAATTTTCCCTGAAGGACTATTAATTTCGTTTTGGCATTTTGCTTTGATTCACTAAAAGCATTGTTTCACTTTTCAAATTGTAGACACTAAATATTATCGCCCTGTATTATATTTAAAGAAATTATATAATGAAGAATCTGCATAAATGTATGTATGTTTCTCACACTGTGATAAATCGACGGTACCTAGAGCCATCAAATTTTGAATACTGAACGTTTCCACCCGAATATGAGCATCTGGAAGCCCAAATTTGAAATTTGTTTTACTGCTGATTTCATATTTTGTAAAACGTTAAAGAATTTTTAATTAACAAACTCAACGATTTCAAAGGGAGTAATGGAAACCTTGTACAGAAAAAAATATTTTTATCTCCAACGCGTGAGACTGTGTATCGGAAATTCTAAAGATATGCTCATTTTAAAGTTATTTTGCGATATTGCTTTTGACTGAATTTTATGGTTTAAGTGCAAAGAACATGATACTTTAATGAGTAAAAGTAACACACAAATTATTTAAAAAACGTCCCTTTGGACATAATTTAAAATCTGAAACCTTTCAGATTTTTTTTCCCCCAGAATGAAAGCCCTTACTTAAAATAATTCTTAAATTACCGTATGTACTCGCGTGCTTTTTCTGTGCCTCTTATAATCATTTGTTCTTTAAGAAAAGGGAGAAATTACACAATGTCTGCTATTACTAAAAAGAACTTACCTTATTAAAAAAAGAGCATACAGGTACAGATGTACTAAGAGAAAAAAATTAGCACTATTTTATACATCAGTTGCATTTCTTTCAAAACTGTTCTTTTAACTTGTACAATACGGTTCGTTGTCTTCCCATACTCAATACGGTGCTTTCATATTATATGCTGAGACAGCTATACAAGAAAACACGCGAGGCAGAGCAAATACGGTACTTACATTTTGTACATACGTAGGAGTTCTAAAAATAACAGGAATAACAGCACTATACGAGAACGTTCCGTAATTACGGATCATGCAGCTTGATTTTGTCTGTCAAAGAATTTCCCGCGCCTAAAAGGCGAGTGGCATCAGACTGACAAGAAAGATCTTCCGACTTTGAAATCCTCAGTTTTTCAGAAAATATATATACAGGGTGATCAAAAAGTCAGTATAAATTTGAAAACTTAATAAATCACGGAATAATGTAGATAGAGAGGTAAAAATTGACACACATACTTAGAATGACATGGGGTTTTATTAGAACCAAAAAAAAGTTCAAAAAATGTCCGACAGATGGCGCTGGACGGCAAAACGTCAGTGACTGCGCATGAAAATCGTGTATAAAAGGAGCTGTAATGAGAGATAGAATCAGATGCACCAGCAGTAGCAGCATGTTGACGTTACCTGAAAAGGCGTTTTTAGTGAAGCTGTATTATTGTATTTAGTGAAGCTTTTAGTGAAGCTGTTGCGGTGTGGGCGTTTCAAAAGATGGCGGAAGATGACGATTGGTTGAGTAACCTGTTGTGGACTGATGAAGCTCATTTCACGCTCCGAGGGTCTGTCAATGCCCACAACTGCAGAATTTGGGCTACCGAAAATCCTAGAACTGTCGTGGAAACTCCATTGCACGACGAGGAAAGTCACGGTATGGGTTGGATTTACCACATCTACTGTTGTCGGGCCTTTTTTCTTCGAGGAAATGCGTGATTCTGGTTTTGTAACAGCTACCGTGACGGGTGAGAGGTACGCCGATATGTTACAGAATCGCATCGTCCCAGCCTGGCTGATAAACACCTGCTGGAACGTACGATTTTTATGCAGGATGGCGCTCCACCCCATATTGCAAGACGCGTGAAAGATCTCTTGCGAGCGTCGTTTGGTGATGATCGTGTGCTCAGCCGCCACTTTCGTCACGCTTGGCCTCCCAGGTCCCCAGATCTCAGTCCGTGCGATTATTGGCTTTGGGGTTACCTGAAGTCGCAAGTGTATCGTGATCGACCGACATCTCAAGGGATGCTGAAAGACAACATCCGACGCCAATGCCTCACCATAACTCCGGACATGCTTTGCAGTGCTGTTCGCAACATTAATCCTCGACTACAGCTATTGTTGAGGAATGATGTTGAACATATTGAGCATTTCCTGTAAAGAACATCATCTTTGCTTTGTCTTAATTTGTAATGCTAATTATTGCTTTTCTGATTAGATTATTGCTTTTCTAATTATTGCTTTTCTAATAAAACCCCATGTCATTCTAAGTATGTAGTGTCAATTTTTACCTCTCTATCTACATTATTCCGTGATTTATTAAGTTTTCAAATTTATACTGACTTTTTGATCACCCTGTATATCACTCATTTAAAAATACATAACAATAAAAGAATTAGCTTCTAATATGATATAGGTAATGAGTTAAAATGTTATTAAAGAATAACGAGATTGAGCGATATTTCGTTATATGACAACATCCAAAAATTTTCAAAATTCAGTTTTGAAAATTTGAAAAGTCGCGATGGTAACCGATTTTGGCAACAAAACTATAAAAGAATGAATCAGAGATAATCATGCCAACGTTATTCTCACTCATGCTACTTAAGGAATCTTCTTGTTGATTGAGACATTTCTCTCTCTGGATAGATAAAGAAAACTCTCAAAAATCAGTCGAGTGGATAAAAAAAGGAACGACGATTCAAGGAATTACGTAACTTACTTTGAATAATATTCCATGTTAAAAATTAAACAACTATTTCCGTATTTCCACAAGCAAGGATGCTTTGGGAAAACATTTTGAAGATAACTAACACTATAATATAAACTGCTTAAAAATAATTTCTGTTATTTTTGGGTACCTCGTCGTTTGCTTAAGTACAGTCACGTAAAATAAATTTAATATTTTATTTTTTGTTTCAGAAAAAAGAGGCTCGATTGCTGTTTTGCAGCTGTGGAACAAATCAAAGTTGTTGAAAAAATGCATCATAAATCTAAGCAAACATACGGATTCTATCAAGGACTTTGCTTTCAGTTCCGGCGCCATGGTGTCTTGTGAAACAATCATGTACATTTTTTACTTTGTTATACTGACTTTGCAACAAGGGCAAATGCTAAGTGTTGCTATCGGCTGTTTATTTAGTTTAATACTCGTGTTAAATGTATAAGCGTAAGTTTGTGTTATTTTAGATGGTGTCATTCAATGTTAATCATATGTATGTAAAAGAAAATTAAAACGTTTTTATGTCTATTGAAGAAATTGATTTATAACAGAAAAATAAGTTCTTTATAAAAAGCACTATTACCCAAATTAGAAAATCTTTAAAATTCCACACTTCATCAAATGGTGGACTGCAGATCAGTTGCCAGTTACGGATATCTTCCTCAAATCACAAATCAGACCTTCAAGCTTTTCATACCCGTAAAATTCTTTCTCCTTCAGCCAACAATTTAAATTCTACAAGGTATACCAAAAGGTTATTTACTAACTTTACATGCTGGCCTTTCAATAGTAAGTAGTGTTAAAGAAATATGATCAACAGGCAAAGAAAGGTAATCGATAGCGGTGTTAACATGATTTTATTTTTAAAAAAAGATACAGATGAAAAAATTCACGGTTGCAAAAACTGTTCACCTACCTTCCATCCACCGCAATGCACGCTTCACAGCGTCGGCGCATGAATTCACTGACTCGTTCAAATTGGCCAGGTATGTCATGAACAAGTGTCTCCCCCTCCAGTATACTGGCTACGAAGTCGATGTCGTATGTTACGGATCTCTCAAGACTTGTGTATCCCCACAAGAAGACATCTATAGCAATGAGATCAGGGGATCGTAGTGGACATGCGACTGGTCCGCCTCTGCGAATGCAGCGATAAGGTTAAGTTTAGGTAGTCTCGCATATTGTGTCAGGACTGAGTGTTCGGTGCATATTCTTGGCAAACATCTTCGTGACAGCTTAAAGTCCTGATCTGGAACAGGGAGCTGAATGAAGCTATGTTCTGTGGTAGAATACTGTGATTAAGTGGTAGAAGAATTGCACTTGAAAGGGATTTAAAATCCTCTTTTATTAAATCATAATTATTTACAACCACTTCCCAACTCGAGAGGGATACAGAAAGTAGAGACCACACTTGGGTCTAAAATGAACAATCAGATAAATTTAAACTAAAATTAAATAGAAATATAAATTAGTCGTTGCTCACAGAGCTATAACGCGAGGTTGGCCTCTAAACTAAATGGTGCGTAGCAAGATTTAACTAATACTGACGCATTTGGAATTACTTCAATAAGCAATCACGTAAAAGCGCTATGGCTTAGAATTTAAATGCTAGCTAGTCAGGCGAACGTCGAATAGAGTGACCGTGGTCTGAGACTAAAAGCTCTCTCACACTGAGAGGTTCCTACCTCTCGCTTAAATATAACTTGGCTCCACTTCAAATTAGCATAAAGCTGAAAACGCGCGCTTCTTCTAACGGGAAGTTGAAAGTGAGAACAGATAGAAAAGTATAAATTAAAATAAAACTTTGTTAGTTTAACTAAAACCTTACAATTGATGCTAAAAACCAGACGTGTCCGCTTGAAAATGTTCGAAAGACATCCAACGAATTTGGTAACACCTCTTCTAAAAAAATGCGGGAAGTACGCCTGTCGAGGCATTGAGGCAGTATGCAAGGACGAGTGCTGTACCAGGGCTCCAAAGAACCTTAGTTTAAAGTTTATAACTTAAGTTTTAAAGTATACGTACCATGTATGTGGGATATAAAAAAGGGGACTTCGTATTCTGGGAGGATGATTACGTATAAATGTTTCGTGTTTGTGTTAGAAGTGCTGATACTATAGCATACGAGCAGTTTCCAAACCTCTAGCCAAGCGCTCGCCCTCACACAGCTGCCCGGGTAGCATATACGACACTATATGCAGAAAGTGGGTTGGTAAGCGTATATTAAAGTAATGTTACAAACTAAATTTTTATTTTTTCCCTAAATTTAAGGGAAAATTGCACAGTTTGGCAGTTGAAAAGTCTAGGAGGCAGCACCGCCTCTAGGACTTAAAATAATTGAGTTAACCATTTAGCTTCACAAAACACCCCATAGAATGTAATCGAATCTCGCAGAACACGAGAGAATGTCATCGAAAGTTGTAGAATTAGTCCTGAAAAGTCCACTATAATTCACACTTAATGCAAGGGTATAATAGTACGTTCGAGATTGGAAATTTCTCAAAAATTCGCGGGAGATCACGTGCATTCTTTGCGGATATGTAAAACCGAACCGCTTCGCCGCAGTGAGATTAGATGAGTTCAGTATAGAGACTGAACGTAACAAGATAATTAAGAAGCGAAAATTGAATTTTGCTTCAGTTCAGTGGAAGTTTTAATTCTATGCGTGTCGACGTAATAAAGGTGTAAGTTAGTTTATTGCGTAGTAATTTTTTTATTTTCCATTTCTGCTTTTGGTTATTCATTTTAAGGTAAGTGTTAAGTGTGTATTTTCAGATCTTGCGCTTTCACTTCACCACAAACGCAAATGAAAAATTGTTTTCGAACGAAATAAAGAAATAGGCGGAAATACTTTTTACGCAAATGGAAGTATCTCATGAAAAAATTATCTTACAAAAATATAGACACGAAACGTTTAGACCAAATTTTAATGAAAAAAACATTTATAACTTCAAATTTCTCGGTTACCTTCATTTTGTGGTGTAACATTCTTGAGCAGGTGCACCACACTCAAAAGTATTATAGAATGAAAGAATTACTTTGGATAAAATTGTAAAAACAATTAGTTCTTCAAAATGTTTTTGGAAGAGCCAAGACGAACTAGTTAAAAATGCTTAAATATTTTCTTCAGCAACTCGCGGAGAAATGGGCATACCCACTGCAAAATTAGAGCGAAAAGGTTTAGGAAGGTGATGCCAGAGGATGATGCAAGAAATGAAATCTTGGCATTGAAAAAAGAATTAAAAAGATACATGTTTTCAATCTGCAGATAATTTTTACCAAGAGCTTACAACAAGGAAAGAATCAATGCAAAAAATTTGCATACGTTCAGACATCGCACCTTATTGAAATAGCAATCGAAGACCTTCCGAAGCTGATGCCAAGCCTTAATATACACTGGTGTGCAAAAATTAAGGACGAAGTCGAAAAATTAGCATATCAGCTGAACGAAGAGGCAGAGCGGACAGAAAGACCAATCAGGAGATTAAGTAAGGTGATGTACGGTACCACATGCGCAGATATGCAGGTAGACGTAATGGGGGAGTGTCTGAGTAGTATAAAGCATGTTGTCGGTGTAAGATCAGTATTTCTGGCAAAGAGATTGCACGCCGTATAGCAGTTAAAATCACACCGAGTTGCTGCCTCAGCGAAAAATGGAGAATAATCAATCTGTTAGACGACATCTGGATGCTTTTACCCGAGCTCGAATCATTGGGAAGTTGGAAGAAGGCCGCGAGTGTGGCTGCAGAGTTCGGAATTGCTCACAGCATCGTTTCACGACTTTGGAGACAATTTCAAACTACAGGAACAGCTATCCGGGGGTTTAGTAGTGGTCGTCCACGAGGAACTACACCCGTAGATGACCGATATGCCTTACAGGCCAGAAGAAACAGGCGGCAAACAGCGGGAGAAATCGCTAGACACACGACACAGGCGACTGGACGACCGATATCGCATTTTACCATGGCCAGAAGACTGCACGGTGGTTGTCTGTTTGTACGACGCCCTGTACGGTGTGTACACCTCTAACGCCTGCCCATCGGAGAAGGCGTTCTCTGTGGTGCCGGGAACACCGGAATTGGAGAGACAATGAATGGGGACGAGTACTCTTTACAGATGAGAGCAGATTTAGTCTGAGTTGCGATTTTAGACACATACACATCTGGACAGAGCGGGGAACATGTAATAATCCCTTCAACATCATCAAAAGGGACTGTTTTGGAGGTCGCGGAGTTCTCGTTCGAGCAGACATAATGCTTGGTAGCCGAACCGACCTTCATATCTCCCAAGGAGGTTCGTCACCTGGGACTGCTATTGTAACGAGGTTCTTCTTCCTTACATGCGTCTTTTCACAAGGGCTATGGGTCCTCAGTTCCTCTTCATGGACGACAACGCTCCACCTCATCGCACAGTTACTGTCGAAGAGCTGTTGGAGAGTGAAGATATTGAACACATGGATTGGTCGGCAAGGTCTCTGGATCTAAATCCCGTCAAGCATGTACGGAACTTACTAGGGAGACCCGTGGCAGCACGTAACTTATCGCCAGTAACGATTCCGAAACTGCGATTGGTGCTACAAGAGGAACGAGCAGCAGTGTCTCAACAGCTCATTAACAACCACATATCCAGCATGCACAAATGATGTGAAACCTGCCTAGCAGTCAGGGGAGATCATATCCCCTATTAAAGACCGGATGTTTCTTGCTGGACACCCATCACAGGGATGTTTCGGCCTTCAGTCGCATTGCGCTCCATGCTACTTTTTCAATAAAGCTTCTTTTTATCCCTCTGATTTCTCTTTTAGTAAGTGTTGCTTACATTACTCACGTCCTTACGTATTGGGGATCTTACGGTATTAAATGCGTTGATTTGGAAAGCTTTTGTACAAAGTTATATTGAAAAAACCGTCTCGTCCTTAATTTTTGCACACCAGTGTAAACTCCACAAGCTTTTATAAGATAGAAGAAAATGAAATCTTACGATAAATTAAACTGTTAAGACATCTGAAGCTAAAAAAATTTTCAGAAGTCAAAGCTTGCAAAAAACAATTTTTACCGTTTTATTGACAGAAAAGTTAAAATTTTTCTTTAAACTTAAAAAATGGCTGTTGAATAAGCTTTTTTAAATACACACAATCGCAAAAAATCTACATACAAAAACATCTTTATTTGCATTTATACTGATATTTTAAAACGTAAATAAATGCATCCTGAAACGTAAATTTATGTCTCATCAAGAAAGTAAACTAGAGTTTTGAATTTCAATAAAAATATCAAAAATCGATACTTCGCATGTCACAATGTCCACCTACAGAGAGAGATATACTTCATTTACTTTAGCTATAAAAATATAGTACCTTGTGATTTCACCTTTAGCATTTATCACTGCCCGTAATCTGTGTGATATCGACAGAACCAGATTTGTTGCTGTGTCTGGTGTAATTTCAAACCATATTTCTTCAGTTGCTGTCTTCAAAGTACCTTTGTTTATGGATTCGCCGATCAATCGGATTATGTGACGTAGTCATCAGGGAAGCTTCTTGGGCATCGCCCTACCCTCTGTATAGCACGTAGAAAGTAGTGAACATATCTTGGATAAGGCCATGGGGCGACGTAAAGTGCCAAGTGGGTCGGGATGTGCCTCTGACATATCTTGGATAAGCATAGCATTTCCTGCAGTGATAGCAATTTAATGCATGTAATGAAGGATTAAAGAACTCAGGTAGAAGTCCAAATTAGTAAAAGTTCATAAGTTGAAGAGAAGAGTCGATCCGCAAAGTTGCAATAAACAGAATGCCTTTCTTTCCGAATTAGCACAGTGCAGTTTGTCTATCTGGCAATCAATAAGAGATAACAGTTTGGGGATAGGGAGAGCGGAATGTTGAGGAGGGGCAAACAATAACTATTGATAAAGTATTGAGTAAGACTGAAAGGAGAATAAACGGTGCGATGAACGTCACAGTAACCTTTAATGATAGTATCGCTGCTTCGTCCATGAAATTATGCAGTGTTTGATACAGGTATTCGCTCATTCGCTTCTGTTCATTTATAGTTTGGTTTGATCTGGTTTATTTGATTACGGCAAAGCAAGCGAGGCTATCCTTTTTAAAGGGATGGATGCCTTCGTGAAGAACTTTCTACAGAAAACTGGCTCGTATCCACACAAAAGCAATGAATACGCCCAGGCAGCCAGCCCGTTCCCTTAAAATGGAATATAGGACGAACTGCTACTGTTCAAAGACTTTATTCGGCCGCTTGTGGGCCCTCTTTGTTTAAAAACTCATATCTCTGTTTTGTTTCGCTTTATGCAGTATTTTAAGATCTCTGCCATTGCCAAATTCTACTTGTATTGTAAATAATTGAGATACGGTTGTGTTAACTGTAACCGTGACGTGCATTTTACTGACACTACGCAGCAGAATTTAGCGGCGGAAAATTTTTAGAATTTAGAGAAGCAACGTTCATCAAAATTTAGGACACGTAGAGACTGCATCGAGCGGTAAAATGGCTAGTAGAAGGTCTCTGCAACGGATTTCTCATTCTCCGCAAAGCCGAAGCCATGATTAGTTTATTAAATTATTTTATAACAACTCTAAAAGCGTTTTCTAATCTAATGATTCGAATAAAATTTGGATCACATACTCAGATCATAAAGAAGCTATTTACGAAGGATTAAGCACAATTTCGCGGCGATATTATATTTTTCCTTTGTAATATCTTCCTTTTTCAAGAGACTTATTCATGTGAAATTTATTATAAGTGAGCCATCTGATGGAGTTTTTTATACGCATGGCCCTCTGAATCACCTAATTTCAACCATTGGTAAACCTACATCTGGCTGTGAGGTTTCTTGGTCGTGTTGCTCAAGCGTATATGTCCTCCACGTTGAAGTCAACGGCCATCATAGTGTGGCATTTTTGCCAGCTTTTTTTTTCCTTGAAATAATGTGTGCGGTACTTAATAACACGATCTTATGATTCCATCATGTAATAAACTCACATTCAGCACACAATTTTCTAACTTTATTGTTGAAATAAATGCTGCTTACATGCCTTACACCTCCATATAAGGAAGGTAAATGTAATTCACCTGCCTTATGTACAACTCAAACGTAATTCATCGCAGTGCCCCATTTACCCTTAATGGTACAAATTTGATTTTCCCACCATTCTTTAACATCTTCCTCATTATATAAACACACGAGTACCAGATTTTATTCAAATTGGTCATTAAAACAGTCTTGGCATACTTCAAAGTACAATAGGTTTAATTATAATTTTCTTGTAATATATATTTTTCTTCTAATTATAAACAGATTAATTCTTGATTTGCTTTAGTTCCATTTTTCACAAAAAGACAAGGACCATTTTCTTTCATTATTAAAAAGTATCAATGCGAGTGGAAGTTTCTTCTTTGACTGTGAGTTGAGTTATTTTATTTTGCTGCAATTGAAACTGCTTCAAAATTTACTGTTTAAATTAACTCTTAAGATAAACTTCCTCATTTTTCCCCTACTGATTTTAACTGATGAGCCATTTAACCACAAATAAAGCTTCTCAAATATAGAAATAATCACAATGGATGATAATGCAAGACTATGATTTTGACAAAAGATAGAAAAGAAAATTTTCTACAGAACATTAACACAACAAAAATATTTTATTTAATAACCATACATTTAGTTCATAGCATTAAACATTTAACACTAAAAATATTTTTAAATTGGAAGAAATATGGCAACAAGATAATTACCAAAAAAATAATATTCTGAACACTATAAATAGGACCTGGAAATTACTAAAATTACTATAAATACAGTCCCCTTAAAAATTTCTAGCTCATCCTATACATAAATTGTTATCCCAATAAGAAATATAAAATCTACCAAATGTGCGGTTTAACAGCCTCATACAGAATTTACTCCAAACAGAACGTACTCAATCAAAACAGTAATATCAGTATGATCAAAGTCAAGTCCCAAATCTTCAGTATGATATAAAGAGAGAAGAAGAAATTTTACACATAATTAATCTTCTGACCACTGACCACACATGTGTCCCATTAAATAAGAAAACTTTACATTTTCCAAACAAACTTAAGACTTACAATATTATAAACTACAACAAAGTAGCTAATATGTGTAAAATGCACAAAGAAAATATTTTGATCAGAAACAACAGAAAAATTCATATAAAAATAACAGAAACTAATATGTACAGTTTAGAAAACAGTGAAATGTAAAGTACAATAATATTCATTAAATAATGAATAACATCTAAAATAAAAAAATATATCTCACATCTAGTCTTTTCTAACTTTTACAACAAAAACATATAAATAAATATAAAACAACAAAGTATACATATAAATAAAATATTTACAAACTGTGTGAATGTTATCAAATACTTATAAATAACAAATATTACTCATTACTTCAGGATTACAAAAAACGTAAAATTTTGAGGACTTTATCACAGCATAAGATCATAACAATAAAATCATTTGGACAAATCAAGTCCATCTTTCTGATATGTAGTAATTATCAGAAGCTGGATAACTAGCCAGCTGTCGATAACTTAGATGGCAAGAGCAGTCAATCTACTCGAAAAGTCATGATCTCAGGTCCTAGTATAAGCTCAGACTTTTATCAAATAACTCAGAATTCACTGGGAATAATGTTTGTAAATACCAGATTTTGGAAGTTATAATTTTAATTTAATTTTTAGCATCAAAATTTGGGGTTAAAAGGGATATTTTTTACTCTATGATAATTAGCATTTCAAATGAAAGTTACCTTTAACATTAAAATTAGGAGCAATAATATTTTATGCACGAAAATATAGTATTTGAAAAATCAGTAACAACATTTGAATTCACAAATAGCATCACATTAACTGGAATACCTGATAATGGGGGGGGGGAACCTGCATTATCTGTCCTAAATGCATTTTGGAAAAACTATAATTTCAAACCCTCTAGTTCATCCCCCTTAATTTTCTTTCATCCTTTATGTTAAATTAAAACTGTTCATCAATAATGAGATGAACAATGAGAAATATTTGCATTTGCCTCTTCACAAATACTTTGCATAATGTAATCTGCAGATAATTTTAAAATCTTGAACAAATATGAAAATGTTCTATTTAAAAAATCTCAACAGAATAGTATTTAAAAATATATTAAATTAATAAAGTTTCAATTAAAAAAACATATTTATTGGTTTTTAATTTGATCACAAGGTTATGGTATTTATATCATTTAATAGTCTGTCTTTGAAAATACTTCAATAGTTTAAGTTCATATTATGACAGACTGTTTCACACGCAGTTTCTCTCTTTCTCTTCTTTTTTTTTTGGGGGGGGGAGGGTTAAAATACCATAAAAAATTCAGAATCATTTCTTAAATCCAATGATCTTGTACAGGGCCAATATGACACTCCTGCAATGTGTACCATGACTTAATAGTAGACCAATATACAGTTATATCATAAATAAGAATTTTAACAGCATGTAATGCATTTCTAAAAATTTTACAAAACAGAAACATAACCTTGGAAGAGCTCGTAAAGACCATATTACTTAACAGGAAGCCTATATACAGTTATATACTAAATAAGGATTTTAATGTCACGTAACATATTTCTATAATTTTTCCAGAACACAGAACAGAAAGATACACCTTGGAACAGCTGAACATATCCACAACAATGGATTTCTCAAACTAACAGACAGAAAGTATTCTCATTAAAATAGATTTTATATTTTGTACATACACACAAGAAACATTTAAAAAACTATGTGCATCGAAACATTTCAAAAAACTATGTGCATCAAGTGAAATATTCAAAATCTACTTTATAATCCTAGCTTATCTTCTTCATGATACCAAAATATACCAAAATCCCCAGTTCCTGCTGCAACAATAAATTCGTTATCAAATCAGTTTCTAATGATTTCAGAATCTAAAAATTAATTCTAATGTTTTTAATCACTATATACTCAGTTCCAAGTCAGTAAAAATACTGTGAAAAATGTATAAGGATTTTTAAACATTTCTTTCAGAAGAATGTACTTGAATTTCAGTAGAAACTATTAATAAAAATGGTTTCTATAGCAGCTCTCTCTTTAAATTTGACACATCATATTTTCCTCTAGGAAGTAAAATATTACTAATCTTTCAATTATACGAAAATACACAAAGATGTTTCCTATGCTTCCTATTATCATAATCTATTACAAAAAAGTATTAACATATATACTTTTCTGATTTTTCAACTAAAGATTCCCATTAAAAGGCACACACATGTAATATTAATACCAAAATCCTTGACTTTTAATAAAATAGGCATTTATAAATGTTTCTTTCATTTAAAATTTCATAAAAATATTTAATGACAGCAATGCTCACAACATCTATGGGAAGATAAAAAAAAATCAAATTTTTCATACCCCAACAAAATTTTCTATTTAGACACTTAAAATAGCAAACATTTAAATATCAAGAATACAAATATATATTTTGAAGACATCAATATCAAATACAATGTGTAAAATCTGAATTAATTATCACAAGTCAGAAGGTTCTCAACACATTTTTCTGGCAACCACATAAAGACACGAGTCTCAGTTGAATTGCTCGGAGCACAATGAAGGGGTACCAATTTGGGAAGAAAACTCTCTTTAATAGCAGTCATCATATCAGCATTTCTTTTAGAAGCTTGCTGGTGATTAACTATTGGAAATGGATAATCCTTCCCAATAATACAGTTAGCAGCTTCTTGAACTGATAGTGGTGCAAACCATGGTTCAAAAAGAAATTGGTGAGGCATATTTTTCAGCTCTGGTACATACTTTCTATACAAATATATTAATTTTATGTTTAACATTTATTACCATAGAAAATATTTGAATACAGTAATTACAGTAATTTTCTATAATTAAAAATTATTCAGTGCTTATCTTCAAAACCACAACAATGAATATACAAATCATCTTGTGATTAGTAATATGCACAGAATATAGTTTTCAAGTAATACATTGTTTACTTACTTTCAGACTTCATAATGTTTGAATAACAATTCCAGTGTTAAAAAAAAATCTTTAAAATCATAACATTTGTTAATGAAATGCCAAAAGTTACATTTACATTTTTGCAAACTGGCCACAGAGAGGAAACATAATTGTAACTGTTTCCTTACAAGTTATCATACAGTCAAAAAAAATTTTTTGTTTACAGAAATACAAAATTTCACAAGTCAGATCAAAGATCCAATACATTATATCAGATACGATGTTAATAACACTTAATAACACTAGAAACATATATTGTAGAAGGATATTAATAACACTGGAAACAGGTACTGAGGAACTTAATTTAGAAGAATCTGGAATGTATTTCAAAATCAACATAAAATGAAAAAACTGAAAGGAAATTCACCTGGAAGAGTGACATAGCTAGAATGCTTGGGGTGGCCTTTGCTGCCTGGTGTGGTCCCTGATTTTGCCAACTGGGCCAGTCTCTGAATTTGCTACCTTCTTGATATAAAGCCAAACAGCTAAAATATTTTAAAATGGCCCACAGAGAAATAAATTTAAATTCTATATCTACTTTTGAAGTAAAATTTTAGTTCCAACATTTAACTTTTTTTGGAGGGGGAGGGGCAAAACCATGAATGACATAGTAGGAATATACTTGATTGTTCTAGTTGCTGTAAGGAAAGTCTGCAAGAGTATTATAAGATTCATAATTTTATTCTGGACACTGTATTTTAGAATAAGCTGCAAAATTCAAAATGACCACTCCCCCTCATTCATACTTCATTTTCTCTAGCAATAGTGAAAGTAAAACTCTGAAATATTTCTCTCTTAAAGAGAAATTCTGCCTTATTAATGTCATTATGATTATAATTTAGTTAATATTCGTAATTTTGATTCAGAGATTTCTAGATAATAAAGATAGTATAACAAGAGTATGCAGATGTTGTCAGGGCCATCTTTATGCATGGGCCCACTAGGCACTTGCCTAGGGGCCCCATGAGCATAGGGCATTTACATTTCATTCAGTGAGTCGTTGTAGTAGGAGTCCCAGCAAATTGGTCTGCCCTGGACCCATAATGCTGCTAAGATGTCACTGGCTGTTGCAATCTTGAGGTGATTCCTTTGAATACATTATACAGAGTAAAAACTATTTTTTCTCAATTTAATTCCACATGATGATTCGGAATATCATTATTATGTATGCACCTCAACGATCCACATGACTAACACCTATAATACAATGTTTCACGCTAAAAACGGCACCCCCAAAATAGGCCACTGACATGGAAATATGTTTAGTTATTCATGCTTGTACATTGCATGAGTTTTAACTTGAAACAAACATTAGGCAAATCACTCAATAGTTATGGTAGGTTCAAACAAGGTTTTGATATTATCTTTAATAATATATATTTTTAATCATATTCAGGTTCTGCTATTATCCCTATCCATATATATATATATATTTAATCATATTAAAATATGGATATTCTATGAAGTGAAGCTTGTTTATTAAACAAATATCTGTTCAGCATTTGCTTGGAATCATTTTTCTGTAGAAAATGGAAACCATATCCAGACCATTTGTTAACGAAATCTTATATATCAATTTGAAATGACCGTATTATTGGTTCCTATTCATTAGGGCTGTGTCACCTTAAAACTACATCATTAAGCATTTAATAAATTTTAAAATAATAATAAACTTGCTATTTATTAGTAATCACAGGCTCAATAGCTATTTTACAGGAAAAAATACACTCAAATTTTACATTACATACACAAGCTTTTTCTGCCTAGTGAAGTATTAAAAAATTCTCTAAATTATTAGAGAATTTTTCTATTTAGCAAAGACAAAAAGGATACTACAATTACCTACTTATTTGTTAACTATTAAGTAATTACTAAAGTACCAAAGACCAATTTAATTCATCTCAATTCATATGATAAATACACAGTCTAACTTGGAATACAAACAACTAATATTGAATGCATTAAAAATATAATTAGATTATTTCTTTAATATACCAGGAAAGTTCACACTAAAATTGTGAATAATATTCAAATTTTTAAAAAAATGACAAATTTAACATTAAATTTCGAAAAAAAAAAAATAAAACATTTGGACAGAATAATATACTAATAATTACCTTATGTATTTCCCAGAAGGCTCAAAACGACGCCCATACGAAATTGGGGAAATACATGAAGGACACTGAAGAACATTTTCAAAAGCTGAACTAGAAACCCACATCCAGTTTCCAGCACACACAGGTATATCACCATCTATGAGATATTTCATGAATACCTGAAAAATATATATATAAAATTAACGCATTTCAACAAAATTTTATTTCTGAAAATGATAAAGGCGTAAATACTTCTTATTAAGTAACATTTATATTCATACATGAATTTTCTTCGTTTCAATGCATTTTATAACATTTTGAGACTGTTATCATCATCAGTGTTATCATTACTTGATGATTTTTACCAAGATGGTAATTTTCTTCCAGCATTTAATGGTCTTTGCACTAAAAAGATGCATTTAAATTTTTTATACGAATTATTTTTAACAATGCTCTATATCCCATATTCAATAAATTTTGCAATTATTTTCACTGGTAACTTTCAACACTAATAAGCATCATTTATCTCATTTATTTTCATAATTAATATATTTTTGACACACACACACACACATACAAAAAAAATTTTTTGGGGGGCAGTTGCTTACCAGATATTTATAAGCTTAATGTTTATATGAATAATATGATGTTCTAAATGGATTTTGGCATTTCATAAAAATAAAAAAGCTATGATTTAACCAACTGATGTTATAACTAACGGTTTGGAAATTTCAGGTTTCATAAAAATGTTTCATACATTCGAACAACAATTAATTCTTTATTCCTTTTTGTTAGTATGTGAATATGTGCAAGGTAACAAATATATAAATATATTTCAAAAAGTTCGATTTTTATAAAAAGCATGAAAACAGAATCATATTGAAGCTTATAAATTTTTTTAGAATTATATTAAAACCTTGAATTTTTTAACAAAGTTTTTAACATTACATTAATAGGAGAACATTTAATATTAGCTATTTCCGGCCTTTTTTAAAGCAAAAAAATAAAAATAAGTTGTCAGTAAGTGAATTTAAAACATTGAACTAGAGTACTGTATTAGTCTAGCAATACTATCTTTTACCTTAAAATTATCATTTGAATTATATGCATTTTATCTGTTCACTCCAACATTTAAAAAAGGAATTAAAATAGTTAAGCAATTACCCTTTAAATTTTGTGTTAGAATATATTTACTTAAATTTACTTCACAATATGATATATAGATTATTTAGTTAGCCTTTGTGTAAAACAACGTCAGCATATCATGCTCATACTTGCAAAGTTATATCATACACACAGTCCTTTGTTAAAAAAAATCATTAACTTAATTAGAAAGTATATTTGGTATCCCCTCCTCCCGCCAAAAACATTCTACTTGTGGACCCCCATTAATTAAATTTATTATTTCCTCAATAGCATTTATATATTTCATTAATTTTAGTCCAGAGTTATTGACGAGGTTAACAATGCCATAATATCAACACTACCCTTACAGCACTTAAAATTCTTCGACATTTGCAGATGAGCTAGAGCAGTTCAAAGAAAGTTCTCAATACCATTCCTTATCTGAATGATAGCAGGTATTTCTGTTAAATTAAGATAATATATAGAATAAGGATTTCAATTAGTTTTACTCCATATTAGAACTTCACAAAATTTAGATCTACATGAAAACTTTCATTGTAAGTTACTTAACTGTTTGTCCCATTACTGCATTTTAAATGAAATATTTACAAAAGAGAAAATTTATAATAAAATAATACAAGCATAGAGTACATCTTAATGAAATGCATAAAAGTATGCATTTATACTTAGAATGCTATGGAAATGAATATGTAAGACCCACTTTAAGCCCTTCTTCCCAAGATATCCAGAGGTCTCCTCTAGTAAGAAAGCATGCAACAGCATTCCGAGCAACGTGGTGTATCCAACCTTCTTGCCGAAGCTGTCTCATTGCAGCATCAATGAATGGAAAACCTGTTTTGCCATCAGTCCAGCATTCAAGCATATATGGATTAGTTGCCCTAATAACAAAAAAGTTATGTAAAATAAATTCTTTACTGCAATACCCGACTTAATAAATTCAGTTGTTAACAAACTCACCAGCTTATTATATACAAATTTCCAGGAACCAAAACAAATAGATAACATAGAAATAGAAAAACTGCTGTTTAATAAACTCATCTTTGATGCTTAGTAAACTTAGGCCGGCAAAAGATTATTTCTTTGATGCCAGAATATCTTATTTGTACTTATCAAAGCTTTTCACAATTCACATCCATTCAATGCATTGTTGACTACTCCTTTATCATTCAGGCATGTTGTGTTTCAATGAAATGAGGTTGAACAAAATTTTTCTACCTCCCTCTGTACCTACGAGATACTGTTTTCTTAATTTTTTCATCCAAGGGATAGAGTTTCCTTATCTAAAGGTTAGCAAACACAATCTTCTACAGTAAAAACCATTGTAAATTAATGGGAGTTCCTTTTGAAATACTGCCTTATAGGCAGTAGAAGTAGAACTTCTATATTCCATTTCTTCAGGTTTCCACATTCAAATCTTCCCTTTGGGATAGACACATTACATTCTGAGTGAGTTATAATGTTCATGAAATGCTTCTTAGTATTACCAAACATTAAGAGCTTTTGAATGGAAAGGAAGTGATAACTGTAGGCTGAAGTAAAAGGAATGCTTGTAACCATGAATCTTGGTCATGCTTGTAACCATGAAGTGGCAGATAACTAAACAAACAATCTTTCTGCTGACTATAATAGTAAGATCAGTGGAAGATGACTTTTTTTTTATTTGTAGAGTGCTTAATTTGTAACTTTCTGAAAATGTCAAGCAAAAAGACTTAAGCCTAAAAGAAAAGGATTAATTGTTAAAAGATTTTAATGTTTTTGGTTCTTATTTTGCTTGAAAGAAAAACTCGTTTAAACTGAGAATTTCCCAAACAGTATTGTGGGATTTATTTAAATAAGGAATTATAATTAGTGTAGAACTAATAAAAAATGTAAATGTCTCAAGAAAATGCCCCTTCCCCCAAAAAAAGATAGAAAATCGAGAGATATTGCAATTGCTTAAAAACTCACTGTGTAACTCACTGTCAATGTAAAAACACCATGCAAAACTAAAAATATGTCCATTTTTACAGCCTTTTCCTCTAATTTGCTAAATGCTAAGCGATGATTTAGTATCAACTGAGAGATGACTCAGAATTTGGAAAAAAAAATACCCAACATTGTTTACCAAAACTGTGCAGCAAGAAAAAGGAAGCAGATCATCAAGCAGACAGTAACTGGATAAAAGGCATTTTACTTGACCTTTTAATGAATACAAGCCACATGAAACTTATACTGCAGACATGTTAATATATGAAAGTGAAACAGCAGTTAGATTAAGAAAATGAAGGAATTAGTTACTGTGTTGTAAATACACAAACATGGACTTAACAATTAAGAAGACATCACGGGTTATTGACAAAAGCAGACAACATCAAAATTGGAAATGAGTCAAGAATTTACTTCTGACTTACACAGTAACAAGAACTTACGGATGACAAATAGGATGACATTTTTACTGTTTTTCCTATGAAATGGTACAGAACTCAAAAATGAAAAAAATAGTTTTACTAATTAAATAGCTGTGTAAGATAAACATCTCTGATCTCTTTCTGAATAACAATTGTGTTTCTTAATACAAATACAAATCCTAACATTAAGTCTTTAGTTTTAGGGTATTAGTATTATAAAGCTTTTGAATATCATTACAGATAAAAAGTTCAGAAAATGACGAATAGAACTGCATTTTGTGAAAATGCAAGCACTTCAAAAGAAATAAGTAAGTTGATAATTCTGCTAGAGGATAATACATATTATAGTTTATAGTCTTAAAATCAGATAAAAACGGTTTTAAAAAATGTAGCTTTTGTGTAGAAGTCTCAGAGGAAATGAAAAGAAGAGCTAATGTTTCATACATCAATAAGGGAAGATATGAAGTTTAATTTTTAGAATATGTATCAATTTTGAACAATATTGAGGTAACCTGTATATAAAAATTGATAGTGAAAGTGAAAAAGAATTGCATAACTGACAGCAAAAGTGATACAGAAAAAACTGATGACATGCTATCATCAATCAAATCTACAGAAGCAAATTCTAAGGGAAACTTTTGAACTGAATGATGCTGATCATAAAGCTATCAGTAGTTTTAGGAAATTTTCAAATGCAATTGAAAAACTGTTGCTGCATAGTATGAAACAAATAAAACAGTTCTAAGAGATAAAATTTCATCAAGAATGCAAATATAAAAATGTATTCATGAATTTCAAAAGTATGCAAATTGTTTAATTTTAGCAATAATTTTTAATTATTATCTTAGGATTAATTATGCAATTAATTTTCAGTTATTATTTTGCTTGAAAGATTTTAAATTGATATCATGATTGGCAACATACAAATTGCCATCTATTAAATTCAGCCGCTTAATAAACTCAAATATGTTTGGAATGCAAGTGATTTTAATAAGCAGTGGTATGGCATAATAATAAGAAATGCTACTGTACATGCAGAAAAAGACTAACTTCATTAATGAAATAAAATCACTTTTTAACCAAAACAAATCGTATATTCTCTATTTCAAAAACCAACGATCGTAAAAATTTTATAGTGACCCCCCCAAAAAAACAGAAATTATGCATTTCCTATGACAGAAGACTTAATTCAAAATTCATACCTATGATTAGAGCAAAGCATGCAATAACTGAATTTTCATAGCATTTTTACATTTATAGCACAATACCCATGTGGATCATGATCCATGCACACACTTTTAAATTTGCTGCATCTTGCTGTTTCAAGATTTTTGGCTTCAAATTTTTAGTGGTGCACAGCAGAATTCTCATTTTCCTACATACATTTAAATCAAATGCTACTAACCTACAAAGTTTCAAATTCTGAAGTTGTGTATGCTTCAAGGTTCTTTGGATAAGATATCAGAACCAATCCAAAGAATCCAAAAAAAAAAATCTTATCCAAAAAATTATATGTGTGAATACCCATCTGCTTCAGCCTAATAGCAAATTACCATAAATTCCTTAAAAGTAACCCCAAAAATATTTTTAAAAATTTCACAAAATCACTAAAAATAACAGGAGATGAAATTAAGTGGTTTTTTACATTAAGAATAGAAAAGGTTGATAATGACATTAATGAGATTGATAGCCTGTTTGGATAAGTATGAAAACTGGCAATGAAACTATTATATTACAGTGATAAAGATTTTTCCACATGTGCATATGTGTATTATTTATGCAAAGTTATAAAAAAGCTAAAAATGTGAAATAATTGGACCAAGATCATCTGTGGCTGATTGAACACAAGATTCAGGAACTGTTTATGCCATTTCTTATTCCACTGAGATTTTAATTTGATCAAAATTTCCATCCAAATTACAAATATAAATTGTACTTTATTTTAATACAAAAAAAAATATTCAATAGATTATTTTTTTCTCTCAAGGTGTTAACCAGCTACTTACCACCATAAGGTGTTAACCAGCTACTTACCACCATACCAAACACTCAACGAATTAATTTTCTTTCAAACATGTTCCTTATTGTATAACTAGTTATGAATGAAATTATTGCAAAGTATTCTCATTATAAAGGAACCAGGCTGCACAAGCTAGAATGCATAAAAAAAGATGAAAGATTAAAAAATAAATAAAATAAAAAGAACTAAAAATTATAAAAGACTAAAACAAAGCTTTCAAATTAAGTAGACTTTTAAATGCTCATATAACATATTTTTCCTGATATATTTTATTCTTTTACACATTATAATTCTGTATAACTGCAGTTACCAGTGAATTAGATCAAGCTTCAGAAAAGTTCAAAAGACAAATGGCAAAAAAGGAAACTGAAAATTGGAGATAAAATATTCCGTTTACAGAAACATGTGTTATACAATTACAGTGCCCTTTAAGAAAATATAAGAGCTTACCATGGGATATTTAAACAAATAGGATTCTCTAGCATTGAACTATAATGTGCATTATTCATACACATTGCATAGAAATATTCTCTCCATATAAGTTGACCCATCAACCCATCTGGTAACATCCCATCGGTTAAACAGTAATCAGAGTTGACACTTTTATACAGATCAGAAAGACTCCAATAAAATCTAAAAAATTAGAAGTTTTTAGTCATTATCATCATATATTAGAAACACATTATTAAATATGCAAGCAGGAAAGTCTTGAACACCTGAAATATGTGGGCATAACTATGAATTCTGAGAATTCTTATTTATTTCATTGATTTAACAATAATGTTTTGTAAAATTAATATTTTTTAAAGTCATGCACACAGAATTTTCCTCCAACTTCACTGTTCTGAACTTTTTGTCAAAAAATATTCTTATCACTTCCTTTTCCTGCTTTCACGAAATATAGACTGAATAGAAATGGTGTATGCATTGGTGACAGCAAATTCTAGTTCTAAAAATTACCTAAATTTCGATTCACATTGCAGTATAAAGACAACTGTGGTTCATAAGATAAAATCTATGATTTTCAAACCACTGAAGAAATTTACATCACTACAAAGATGACAGTGAATGCAATGTGGTTGTAGAACTATGTAATTCTAAAAATGATAGTGTAAGCAATTTTATAACGAAAAGTCCCCTCTGTTACAAATGATGTTTTATAATGCATATATATATGCAAGATATAACAAAATACAGTAGCTGCTTTAAAAAATAACTGCCAATCTCAAAATTAACTATTCTTGATTTAGTGCTCTCCCCCTAAATTCATCTGTTCTCCCAAATTTCGAGATCCTTCCATGTTACATAACAAACACAAAATTAACCAATCATAGCTTGGCAATACTTTGTATACCTATCTAATGTAGGTACTGCTTTGCGAGGCAAGTACATCACTTCTTCATTCCTTTCCCTAGCTTCCGCCACTGCTAATGTATCTTCTATGCTCTGATTGTTCGTCTAAAAAATTACGTCGCCCTGTTAACCTGCATATATAAGAAATTATCGTAATTGTTTATGATTAAAAAGTATATTGTCTATGAAGAATTATTCTAGAGTGACTGGAAATAAAGACGATAATTGGCTGAACTTGGTTTGGTATCAATATCTCCTTCCCATCTTTGCAACTCTGCAATCATGACTGCCAGCTTTTAAAGGACCCGGATTCCAACTACGCATTAAATTATGACATATATATATATATATGTATATATATATATAATGGAAAATTTTAAAAAGGTCAAAATCTAATCTATATGT
>KK113701.1:404116-416744 GCA_000611955.2 Stegodyphus mimosarum
AAGATATAATAAATATATAATATAATGCTATTAGAAAATATATATAATACTAGCCGCTAGCCTTCGTTTGGCTTTTAAATGTACCGGAAAATGCCTAACAGGAACACCAAACATTAAATTTAAAAACTGCACAGAATTTTACTCTGCAGAACAACTTTATCCAAAAAAAAAAACCAATAAAAATGTATCATGTATAAAAAAAAATTACAAAGAAATAAGCAATATCTCTTACTACAAATATTAATTATCCTAATAAATAAATCAACCAACTTCCCATTGTCTTCTCTCAATATCCAGTATCCAAGAGAAACATTAAATTTAAAAACTGCATAGAATTATCACCCTCATTTTTCAGAGTGGCAACAGTGCTGATATCAGCAACAATGGCAACAGTGATATATCAGCAACAATGGCTGTGTGTTGCTGATACAATGAGACAGAATTATGAATTTGATGCAATTTCATAAAAAAAATTAAAAAAAACCTATTCAAATTTTGAAAAAATTGCTTCAAAGTGCACTGACTGGCTCTCATCTAGATGCACTATATACCACATTTCATAGCCCTGTGTCTTTTAGCTTATGCGCAGCATGAATGAAAGACACACACAAAGACAGACTCTTCCTTTTACATATATATAGATAATGCTATTAGAAAATATATATATATAATTGATGAAGTTCAACCTGAATGCTGTCTACAATTAGTTCATTCACTATTTTTTATAAACCAGTACCTGATACTCAAGTAAAATAAAGAAGAACTGCACAAAGTATTTGTTTCAAAGATTCCCTGTATATATCTGTTTAAAATGTAAAAGAACTAGAATGGTTAAGTACAAACAAATCATTTAGTATTTGAAAATATATATTATGCTTAGAAGAGAATCAACAGATATCCTTGATTTAATGGATATCTTGATTGATAATTTTCTTTAGTCTATTGGAAACCACTAAATCACAGTTTGACTCCATTTGAATATTTTACATTAATAAATTCACCGTAATTAATAAATAAACACAGAAAAACATTGAGCATGAATTAATCACTTTAGAAAAATTATGACGTCTCCTGAAAATCTATATTGTTCATTTATGTAACATCAATGCAACTACAGAATCCAAAAGTAATGATAGAAAAATACCACAATTTTGATAAACAATAACTCACTTTTGAATGAATATGGCTTCAAAGAAGTCTGAAGCTACATTTGTTTAAAATATTACAATAATAATGCTTTTCTAAGTTATTATTCAAAAATACATTAGAATAATAGTAAATCTCTTTGATAAAACTAAAAACATTCTTAACTCAAACTTTGATGCAAACCATCTATGAAAACCAGTGAAGCCACTAAATGCTGACAGTTCAAATCCAGGTTCTACTACAATCAGTTAAACAAGTTAGTTACATGAGGGTTTTGACCTTTTACTTCATTTATAATGAAAATTGAGGCACTTTTGTTTAAAAAGGTCCTTCACAAAGATCTCCCCCTCTGTTATAGGCAGATAGTCTTAGAGTGTTTTGCCATAATTAAATAATTCATACAAATACCATTAATTATTTAATGTCTAAAAATGTACCAACAAGCTTTAAAAATAGAATAATTGTCACATATATCTACAAGTGTTTTATAGAAAAACAATTCGATTTTTGTGGTACTTACATATTTCCCTGTTGACCATTTTTGATAAACAAAATCTGTTACCAAACCACACTTCAAAAAGCCAGTTTAATTTTTCTATAGAATAAAATAATGAACAGCTATTTCTCATTTTTTCTCATCTGCCTTCAGCAAGCAGAGGGGTATTTTCAAAACTATGGAACTGGTTATACTGATGTGAATACACAAAATATTATAAGACTGTCAAAATGCAATAAAAAACACAACATGATACTACCCATACTCGTATTTAGGTGAATTTATGTGGTGCTAAGTTTACGAAGAAGATGAAAATTCTGTAATTATTTTAAACACCTCTAAGGATTTTTGGATTTGAAGAATGATTAGCACAAATTTTAATAAATTTTTGTCAGATGATCCTGAGCTCATATTTATTTAAGTTATATTATATGCTATAAGCTTGTAGCTGTTAACTACCTAACTAAAAAAAGAATGATCTGTTTCTTCAAACTTCCGCCAAAATCACTGGCACAAGTTTAGAGGAATATGTGCTAATTTTGGAAAACATGTAAGCGCCTCTTTTGCACTAATTGATCACAATGTACTTTGGAAAACAGACTGCCAATATTTCAGTATAAGTGCACTTCTTCAATCATAATGATAATATGTGTAAATACATCAAAATATGCCAATTTATTATCCAAATAATGCAGCAAAAACAGTTCTTAGAACTGTTACTTATAAGAACTTTAGATATGATAAAAATAATTATAATTATTTATTGTATTTTTTAATCCAAACTTTTACATTGCATACACATGCATGGAAATCAGCTTCAAAGCATCCTTGGGATTAGTTTATTTTAGAAGAATAGCTAAGAAGAAAATGATGTGCAATATATTTCTTTCATAATAATCCTTCTCAACAATTACATACTTTTCTAACATTATAAAGCTGTCAGAAGCAGACCTGCATCCACTTCTTTGACCTTCATTAAGATGATTTGCCACAGTTTCTGAACTGCTAACCCATAAACTCAGATTTCAAATGAGAAAATACACAGAAAATGACTGGACACAATTCAGAACAACACAGATCTTATTCCAGTGTTGTCACATTTAACATGTTAAATCCTATTCAAGCACATTGCTTTATGGGCATCATTTTAAATCCAATAACAGTACATGCATATTGCAGGAGGGGCTACTCTTACTATCATTAAGAAGGAATGGTGATATCAACCATCCAGATTACCATTAGAGATACAAATTCTGATAATACACTGCTCACTCACTTTCACTGTTTAAATGTAGGAAGTAAAATATCTTAAAAACTTTTTGAAGCTATTTTCTATAGATATACAGGAAGAGAATAACAACTGTGCCAAGAATTAAAACAAAAAACAAAAAAAAAAAAAAGAAGAGAGAGAGAGAGAGGGAGAATTTAACAAATAAAAAAAAAAAACAAAAAAAAAAAAAAAAAAAAAAAAAAAAAAAAAAAGAAGAGAGAGAGAGAGAGGGAGAATTTAACAAATAAAAAATAAATACACTAATAATTATATACAAAGCCATGGCCAAAAAAACTTGGAAAAATACCTAATAGAAGACATTAAATATTCTATTTAATATTATGTCTTATAACAAAAATTCAGTTAATTAAAAGGAAAGCTTTATTATTATCAAGTAACAGTTTTCAATATATCTTTGTTAAAGTTGCCACTACATAAGCATTTGGTGGCGTCTGAAATTTGCCCTTTACAAACTTGGGTACTATATTTGCTAATTTTGATGATGAAATGTAACAGTTACCGTAACAAGTAAATAGGACCTTTTCCTTCAGTATTATATATAAAAACTCACCGTCTAACAGATAAACAACCATTACTGAGCGCAGCACTCATAGACATAGGTGGTCCAAGAAGATCAGGGTTTATCTGATTTGGCATAAAGTATCCAGAGTTCAATGCAATCTTTTCTATTTTTAAGCGTTCTTCCAAATGCTCTAATGCACGTGTTTCTCCTCCTATCCATATCTGCAATTATAAACACACTATTGAACTAAAAAACTAAAAGTAATTCCAAATAAAAAAAAAACTTAATATTGGTACAAATTATAAAAGCCATGCAGATTTTACTTCTGAGTATTTTTTTAACATTTATGATTACTAATGCATAATTATACCAAAATACAATCTACTACACAGTAACAATAATCAGAACAAAAATTAATAGTTAAATTAGGAATTTTCGTTACAAAATGAAAAATCTAATCATTCATAAAAGTTAGTTACTAATGGATTTATAAACTAAATTGCAGGTGTTTACTTCTACAGCTAATTCTACAGGTGAGTTACTTCTTCAGCTAATTTTCAATTAAATTTCTTAAGAAATGAAAATCTAAAAACAAAATTTAATCTTGAAATGTTCTTAAGATGAATATATTAATAATTTGCCACCACTTAACATATACATTTCAACTCTACCTTAGTAATCATATGAAGTTAATGAAGAATGAGAATTTGTCACTTAACATTTAACCCTGTAAGGGGACTGGCCTTACAACTAAAAATGTCTTTTCTCTTGATGTGAAAAGGAACCAGATTTTACTATTTCTTCTGCATGCTACCTAAGTACTAAAAGCAGCCGTACTTCTTCTCTGTTTAGTTAAGGGAGTATTAGTATGTCCCTCTCTTTTTGCCCAGCACACTTCTTTTATGACAAGAAAGGTTTAATAAGTAGTAGTTGTACACTAGATTTTGATGGTTATTGCCATACTGGCCACATAACATGAGCCAGCTTTTAAAATGCGTAAGTACTTTTTTCAAAATGCATTTAGAATCTATTTTGCTTTGCATTTTCATTTCTCCTATTTGGAAGCAATTACGTATTTCATGAAATCAGTGCAGAAATTGTATTTATTCTTAAAATATAAAATGCAAAGGAAATCACTTTGATTTTGCATTTTTTTCTTTTTGTTACTCCTCTATATTCAGTAGCAAAAGGGATGATTCGACTAATGATTAAGATCACAGAAAAAGATACAATCATAAGAGATATGCAATTTAAAAGCTTCTCATTTTTTTGCATTGTACAAATAAAAACATATGCAATTAATGTATTAAATAAAACACATTACTTTAGCATAAGTTTTAATAAATTACAAATTTTGATCATTTCATCCATAATTTTTTCTATCTAATCAATATATTTCCTAAATGACATGAACATTAATGTCTTTAAATGGCACTGACTTAAATAACAAAATCCATTTAAAATGTATCTGCTGAATTTTGAAAATGGTTCTTCCTAACAAAACTGAGCAAATGTTAATCATAACATATTTATAAGGCAAATCCATATTGACCTATACTAAACAAAAGTAATTTTTTTTTCAACATTGGATAACAATAAGAAAAAAAACTTTCAAATTTTAAAAATTTTGCATTTTTCTTTTATTCTAGTTTAAAACTCAGAGTCTTAAAATTGGTATTCAGATTTTAATTCATCGTTATTAAAAAATACTCATTTCTGAAGTCTGAAATGAGTATTAAAAAATACTCATTTCAGACTTTGATAACATATACTTTATCTAATCCAAAACAGTTCTTCAACACTAGACTAATTTACTTGAGTTATTAAAAAAAAATAACCATGTTATCAAATAGGTGCATGGGCAATGATAAAAGATAGTTTTAAAGAGGAAAGTCCAATACAAAAATAAGTGGCATACTATTTAAAATTTTGAATGATTTTCATTCATTAAATTTTTTTATATATATTTGAAACTCCCTCGCTTAATGTTAAATGAAATACTGTTAATCGAATATAAAATACATATGTAATATAATTCCTCCAAAATCTCTGAATCTAAATTTACATTTCTCTTTAGTTATTTTTACAATTAATTGGATTACGACAAACCACATTAAGGCTGTTTTGTTTCTGTCTAAGACGCAAAAGATCCATGCCAGCACAAATTTTCTGTATCCTAATCATTAATGTTAATGCAGATTCTTTTGTCATATATGCCCCATGATCTGCCTCATGATGATGCATTTCTAATTCTGAATGAGTTTCTCAATAAACGCTAGGTTCTCATTAACTGTAATTGTTTACGGTTTTATTCGAGCGAAGCTGATTTACTGGGTTAACTGACCGCGGTGGATCAGCAGGATAACCTAACACCACCAACATAAATAAATAACAATATTTACATAGGCTATTACATATGATATAATAAATAAAACTTTTAAGTTCTAATCCAAACTTCACAGATTTTTAAATTAATAATATCTCACGTAAAACAACTAACTTTCAAAACAGAAAGAGCAATAAAAAAACATGTACCATAAGGAAAAGATTCAATTAACTTAAAAGCTATCAAAGAATGTTACTTTATTAATTTGCTCAGCACATTCCATATTAATTCCAAACTCTTCTGGTTTAGCCAAGAGTTTTGAATTTAATTCTTCAACACTGGGTATTATAACTCCACTAAAATTTACTTCGGATTCAGGCCTTGCAGGTAGACCTAGAACACCAATTACCTGAAATAAAATTATAGAGAATAACTCATTTTAATCTTAATTATAGGAAATATTTAACAACTCTTTTACATATAGAATTATAAACATATCATTCACAAAGGCATCAAACTTATAACTGTCATCAAGTGTAATAAAACCAAAACATCATTTTTATACGATATTAATTCTGTAACAGGTTGCGTTAAATAAGATGTTGCATTTTTTTTACTGCCCACAGAAACATTTTGTTATCAAGTACCTTAACTTTATAGTCATCAGAATATTTAATTAAGATCTAGAACAAGTTTCAAATCAAAATATATTAAAATACATTAACTGATATTAAATTTTTAAGGTAATAACATATTTGCCTGTCATGAAAGATGGCAGATATCCAACCAAACTAGGCAGAAGTTTGGAAGTTTTTATTTCCAACAGAAGTTATGACTTCAGGCTTTGGATTCATCCAACAAACAATTCGTTAAAACTTGAGACAGTCATTCCGAGGTCCAAAAATCTTTAACGGCATTTAAAATAGTAACAAAAGAGTCATCTTCTTTGCAAATTCTGATCCATATAAATTCACTTAAACAAGAATCAACATGGTATTGTGTGGCTGTATTGCACTTTTTAATGTGTCACTTTGCCAAACCTTGGGGCCTTTCAATGTTTTTAAATATTGGGTCATCCGGAAAGTTCTGCGGTTTTTTTAATGACAAATCCAAGATAGCATTCTGAGAACGGTACAAACCTTTACTGAACAAGGTATGCGCCATTTTGTTCGATGGCCTTTTGCCATCTTCGGGTAGTTGGAAAATCCCCCTCTCGTAGAAGGTCCTGGGTTTGTTGGCGAAGAATTCATCGAGGTGGGTTTTGACAGCCTCCAAAGAATTGAACTCCACGCCTTTCAGGGAATTTTGTAGGGACCGAAACAGATGAAAGTCCGAAGGAGCAAGGTCAGGAGAGTATGGGGGATGGACCAAAACATCCCATCCATAGTCCAGGAGTCTTCTGCGAACGTCCATAGACACATGTGGCCTGGCGTTGTCATGATGGAACACAATGCCCCGGCGATTGGCCAGTTCTGGTCGCTTTGCTTCAATAGCTGTCTTCAGATCTGCCATTTGGGAGCAGTACTTCTCTGAATTGATGGTCTGATTGGGTGGCAGTAATTCATAATGAACCACTCCCTTGTGATCCCACCATATGCAGAGCATCACCTTCTTGGGGTGCAACCCACCTTTGGAGGTCGTTTGTGGAGCTTCACCGGACTTATTCCATGATCGTTTCCGCACAACATTGTTGTAAAGGATCCATTTTTCATCTCCAGTGATCATCCGTTTTAAAAAAGGCACTTCTTCGTTGCATTTCAACAGAGAATCACAAGCCGATACACGAGCGAGAAGATTGCGCTCTGTTAGAGTATGCGGTACCCAAACATCGTATAGGCTTACGTAGCCAAGCTTCTTCAGATGATCATGTACGGTGCTTTTCGGAATGTTTAATCTCCCTGCCAGTTCTTGCACTGAATAACGAGGGTTTTCAGCGATAGCTTCCTTCAGTAGATCCTCCTTGACAGTGGAGGGACGCCCAGATCGCGCCTCGTCTTTGAGACTGAAATCGCCGTGTTGGAACTTCACAAACCACCTCCGAACTGTGTCATCAGAAACAACACCTTGTCCATATACTGCACAAATTTTACGGGCTGTCTTGCATGCATTCTTGCCTTTCTTGAAATAAAAAAGCATTATATTGCGAAAATGTTGCTTTTGGTTCTCCATCTTCACCCCTGCACAGAATCGAACCTACTACGAAATATGTTAACAGAATGGGAAAATATTGTAGAGGAAAAACCGGTTTTTCTTATCAGGCGAGAAATCAATGTCCTGTCTTGAAGCATCAACTCGAAATTCGAGCCGATGCGCGCGTGGGTTTGAAAAACCGCAGAACTTTCCGGATGACCCAATACATGCATTAGAATAACTAGTCTAATAACTTTGAAAATACTCCACTGTTTGCTTTTCCATAGAAGAAAGGTACCAATTTTTTTTTTTTATTACAAGAGAAAAACAGAGAAACAGCAGTTTAGTTCCATCCATTTTTACAAAAACTAAATTGGATCATCGAGGATCAAGGTTGCATAAATCTAAAGCAAAGATCTTAATAATGAGGACTGAGGTTGCATAAAAACTAGATTTAGTGGATTTCAAAAGATTTAGAGGATTTCATAAATGAATTGTGAAGTTGTGTTTAACCATTATTAGTGCAAAATTGCACAGCTTGGTGACAGTTTTTGTTTGTTCAAAATGGTCAAACAGAAAAATTACTCAATATCTTTGGATATACTATTTAAGGCTACAGCGTACCCTATGATTTCGGAACACACTTGGCAAAACTTTGTAGACTTTAAAATTTTATACATACCACATTTATTTCATTTTTGTGTTAAAAAATAATACATTTTAAAAACTGATTTGTGAAGACTTCCATCTGATCATTTATTTTTAAAATTAATATTTGATGCTACTTTATAGGGAGGAAGTTAGATAATTTATATCAATGAAAATTATGTGAAAACTTTTTTACTGCTTATGAAATAACCTGTATACAAATTCATTAAAGAAACTTTGAAAAACATACTGCAAAATTACTCAGGACTATACTTGTGGTCAACCTCTTAAAAGCACTGGTTTGATTTTAGTTTTAGCTGATTATGGCAAAGCACACTAAGGCTATCTGCCTAAGGGGAGGGATACCTTTGTAGAGGATATTTTAAGGGAAACTGGCTAATATACATGTAACAAATGGGGGAAAACCACAAAAATGTCGAAACAGTGACATAAAACAAAGCATATAGGGAGAAAATAAGTGCCATCTGTTCCCAGAGAATGGCAGACATCATGCATATTTGGAAAGAAAGAGTTGCTTAATCTCACAAGGATTAAGAAAAAAGTATTTTCTATACAGAAAGATTTTTTTCCTAAATCACCATTATGTGAAACTAAAACTAAAATGGTGATATTATCTGGATTTAAAATTATACTACAGATATTCACTATTCCATTAAATGAGCGATGATTGAGACGTGGTTGTCAGCACAATATAAAACTTCAGTTATACCACCTTTATTCAGCATTCCTTTTCATATTCCATTAATCAGAAAATTTCCCTTTTTCTTGTGATATCTGAAAACTTTCAGATAAATGGTACTCAACATCGTCATGAAATATGGTAACTGACTACAAATTACGCCAAATGTTTAAAAAAATATCTGCACACATGACCTCCCATTACCTTGCAATGCACTGCACATCATATTTCACATTAAAATATTTCCAGAATTCTTGGATGGCCTTCCTGCTACATTGGTTTTCAAACTGCTACTTTAGATTTGTATTTCAGTACATGCAAAATTCTGATATCCAGTGGCTGATAGATGGATATATAGTGTAGGGTAAAGACTAAAATGTAGATGTTATTATTTACTAAAGCTGTAATACTGGTATTTGATTGTCATTGGCAATAATGTGATTTTCCCTTGTCAGCAGGTGTAGTCTATGGAATCTCAGTTAATGGAGAAAAAATTGCTTTAATTACAAACCTGCTTCTTCTCACATACTATTTTCTCTGTTTCTTGAGTATTATATACCTTGCAAGAGGGGCAAAGAAAAAAATATTTTTTTTTAAGTCCAAACGGGCAATTTGCCCAGAAGGACTATTAATTTTGTTTTGGCATTTTGCTTTAGTTCACTTTTCAAATTGCTGCCACCAAATAATATCACCTTGTATTATATTTTAAAAAATTAAATAATGAAGAATCTGCATAAATGTATAAATGTTTTTTTGCATTGTGATAAAACAACAGCTCTATCTGAATATGGGCATCTGGAATTCCAAATATGAAATTTGTTTTATTATCTATTTCATATTTTGTAAAACTTCAATGAATTTTTTATTACAAAGCTCAAGGATTTCAGAGTGAGCAATGGCAGCACTGTTGGGGAGGGAATTTTTTTTTTATCGAGCTTTTTTTTTAGCGCACGAGACTGTGTATCGGAAATTCTAATGATACACTTATTTTTATTAAAAAACTCAAGGATTTCAAAGTGAGCAATGGCAACACTGTTGGGTAGGTAATTTTTTTTTTTTTTTTTTTTTTTTTTTCATCTCCAGCACACGAGACTGTGTATCGGAAATTCTGATGATACACTCATTTTAAAATTATTTTGAGATATTGCCGTTGAACTGAATTTTATGATTTAAGTGCGAAGAACGTGATATGTAATAAATAAAGGTAACACATAAAATGTTAAAAAATGCCCTTTTGGGTATAATGTAAAATCTGAAAGCTTTTAAAAATTTTTCATCAATTTTAATTTTTGAGCATAAAAAATTGAATTTAAAGATGTAGCTGTAAGTGTTTTCCAAGAAAAAGAAATTGTGTCTTTCTGAAAATAAAGTATGAAACCCTTTATAAGTCATTTTATTTATGTAATTACTCTTGGTCCCCCCCTTTGCTAGCAGTCCAAAGGTCTACAGGCCTGGATATTAGATCATTCTAAATACTGGACATCTGGTTTCAGATTTGTACGGTAAAAGACTGCATATTTCTGTACACCTAACATTTTTATGTCTATACACCTAACATTTTTCACTAAACTTACGTTCATATAAACTACAATAAAAATATGCAAAAATTATTATTATTTACCAAATGGTAGCTTTAACTAAAAATGCACATGTTAATAATTAGAAATGATAAGAATGATAGTCACTATTGAATAGTATTTACTGATCATTAATAAAATAAGCATATAACATACATGATTAAAAACACTGTAAGTAACAGGAGGACTTCCACCATTTGCTTTTACTATAGCTTCAGTATCCCATAAAGTGTGAGAAACCTTTTTAATAATTTCAACATTACTTTCAGCACATATTTGCTTAATTTTGTTCTCAGTTTCCACCCAAACTGGCTGCACATCACTTTCATATGATAAATGGGTAACATTCCATCTCTTGAATAGATCAGCTAAAATAGTAACACCTTCACCTCGAAACACATGCAACCTAAAAAAATACATGCCACATGCAAATCAATAAGCAAAGGCTGAACTAATTAAGACAAGAATATGAATAACTCTCTCTATATATATTAAATTTAAAACATAAAAAAGTAAATTCAAAATCATATTCATCAGTAGAATAATGAATTGGCATAATATACAAATCAAAAACTCAAATTAATAAATTATTAAATTATATTTTAGTAGAAATAGACTAAACCATCCCAGGAAGATGCTAAAATTATAAAAAGAAACAATTATGAATCAAAATTAAAGATGACCCCTTACTATTTTTTAATTATTTTTATGATTCATAATTAAAGTGGAAATACCAATCATATAAAAATTTATAATACAATATAGATGATTTATAGTTTCATGTTCTAGACCGACTTTTCCAATAAGTAATAATTTGAAACATTAAAACCTCATAATTCAAGAGAATTATGGCAGCTACGATTATATTGACCTTTTGACATCTACAGATAAAAATAAAATATACAATAAAATAAAATGGAAATTGAAATAAAAAATTTTTTTTAAAAAAATCTATCTCTTTATTCACACGATGTTGAAATAACATGGTTCACCAATACGACTAAATATAATTTTTTACATGAAATTTTTGTTCTAGTATTCAGTCTAGTTCTTCAGAGTTTTTTTTTTTTTTTTTTTTTAATTTTGACAGTTTGATCAGAAATCGGTCAGTTTATACCCACACATGTATTCGTGACTTGGTCTATTTCATCACAGAATTTGTAATTTTAAGAACGAAAGCATCGCCAAAGCAGGAGTGGCTCCACCACATTGTAGATGGGCATCCATCCAGCCTTATGAGCACGTGTGAAATAGATGTTGAACAAGTGACAAAAGTCGAAGGTCACGTTTATCAAGTTCAAACTTCTGATACCATTTCCCCCTGCCCCCATCAAATTGATGTAAATTAAATCCCTGATCAATACGGATCAATCAACAGCAAGTCAAAGTGCTACTTCCCCGAATTTGCTCATCCCTTCCCAACTAAGCTTCAATCCGAGTTCAAATTATAGTGAAAACTTTGTCAAAGAATGAATTTTATTAGTTCTTAAGTTTCATATTATTATTTTCCTCAATTTCCTATATACTTGAGGATCTGACAATGAGAATTTGTCCCTTTCGTTATAGTGGCATCATAGTCAAACCAGTTTACATTATGTCTTGGAACCTTTCCTTCACTACAAAGACATATCCGACAGACATATCTACCAGATATATCTGCTGACGATAACATTTACACTTCTTATGAAGTAGCGATGAATAGTTGTGAAATTGACTTTTATTCCTAATTTCAATTAAAATTTTTATATGTACTTATGGACTGAATTTTCACTGAACACAAATTTAAACTTTTTTTTTTTTTGTAAAAAAAAA
>KK113701.1:416780-429327 GCA_000611955.2 Stegodyphus mimosarum
AATTGTTTTTGTTTTATAAATATGTAATAAAGATTTCATTATTACTTTTTTTTTTGAAAATATTTAGTTTTTCATCTTACACGATTGTGGAACATATCCCCAAATTTACTATGCATGTATTTTTTTTACACATTTTTCTAAGGAACGTGTCAAACAGGTAAAAAAAAAAAAGAGTTGGGTGTATATACATTACTTACGCCACATACTCAAATAAATCAGGTAATTACTTTGAGGTGATAAAGTCTTGCACATATAAATCTTTAGTACATTGCTTTATAAAGAAATTTACCATTAAAAATATAAATGTAATAGAATAGAAAATCTAGTAAAAGCATACACTGGTCATCAAAATTAAAGGTTAATGACAAAAATAATAATAGTATTTAATGAAAAATTATTAGCAGAAATTTGTAAAAAAGCATTAGTTAACATAAATTATAATGTTTGGCAGTTGAATACTCACAGAATACTGAAATTAAAACCAAATTAATGGAAACTAGAAAATGATAAAAAAATTAAGTCATCTCTTGGCAAAAACTAAATAATTTTTTCTTTAATATGCAATATGGTCACCTTGTACAGATATGCATACCTGACATCTTAATTTCATAGACTTTAACAAAGCATTCATCAAATCTTGTGGAATTGCATGCCAGTCTTCTAAAAATGCACTTTTCAGCTCCTGGAATGTCCACGGAGGAATTTGGAAAGCTGAAATTAGGTCCCCTATGGCATCCCACATGTATTCAGTTGGGTTCAAATGGGTTGAGTTAGGTGGCCAATCCATTTAAGCGATATTTTGTGTCTGACAGTATTCTGACACTACCTATGCTCAATGAGGCTGAGCAGTGTCATCCATTAACAAACACTGTAAGTCAACAGCACCATTAAACAGCTTGGGACTCCAATACCTTGTCCACATATCTCTGAGGGTTACAGAATATCCTTGCAAGATATGCAGCTCAGTGCAGCCATTTGTCATGATTCCTCCCCAAAACATTAAACTGTTGTCGTGAAAATGTGATACTTCCCGGACACGGGAAGGCAAGTTGCATATTCCTTCTTCTCTCCAGATCAAAACAAGTCTAGAATCACTTCAGACTATATCTGGGCTCATCAGCACACAATACTCAGGCCCAGTCATCTTGGCTCCATAGAACATGATGACAGCACCAGTTTAAATGGGCCCTCTGGAAGCTGGAGCAAGTGAGACACAAATCATTGGTTTTCTCGCATGGCGTCCAACCTTGTTAAGCCTTCATGCAGCAGTAGAACAGCTAATTCAAATTTCCGTGGCGGTCTGAAGGTCTAAAACCAAATCTCTTGCAATTGCTTCATGGTTTCTTCGAGCCGACAACCATGCAAAACAGTCTTCTGACGCAGTTGTTGCTCTTGGTCACCCTTGACCAGGATGTCTATCAACTCACCCAGTGCTTAAAAAACAACTCCAAACTATGACACTTTGAAGGATACGCAAATCTTGGGTGACTTCCATTTGTTTTTTAAATCCTTTGATCCCTTGATTCCCTACCAATTATTCACCACTTTTAAACTTAAATGCAGGGTTCGTACACATTTCTGCACATGGAAATTAAGTACTTTTAAGGACTTTTAAGAACCATTAATGAAAAAAATTAAGGACCTATGAGCAAATGGGAACTGAATAAATTCAATTAAAAATATTATCTAACAACAAAATAGATCCGTAAGTAGATGAATTATTATTAAACATGAATTAACAAAATTATTAATAAGTTTGAGAATAAAATCAACTTTATAAATGTATCAAGCAGCATTAAATATTTTACATTTATAATAGTTGGACATATCTGAAAGAAGATAGGTGACATTTTATTTATGTTTTGCAAACAGTTAGCTTTATTTTTTTAATATTTCATTTTTTCACATACTCGCTCAGTCTAGAGGTTTAGTAAATAGCAAGTAGATTTTATGTCAAGAGGCACAGATTAAAATGAGCAGTAAGATCATAATCAGCATGATTCATAACAAAAGATCGCCCTGTACCCGCTGCTGCTTACCTAGAAAGAGATCTGCTGATTAGAACAAACCTAAAAGACCTGATGTGGGCACGGTTAGCATATTGTTTTAAGTCTCAATAGATGCAATAGGAATAAGTAGAATGCACGGAAGAATGCAGAAGAATATGTTTTACATGAATTTTTGCGTTTTTGTGTTTTATCTTGTGACCAAGGTAAGGATTAATAAAAGGCAATAACTCGCTTTAATATACAGAGATAATTTTTAAGGTAAGCAATATACAGAGATAATTTTTAAGGTAAGCAGTTAGTTATAAATAATTAAATTAGGTAGTTAGATAACCTTAGTTATTATGGATTTATAGGCCAATATAAAATTTTACTTATTTTTTAAACAATAGTTGTTAAAAAAGGCCCTATTAAAATCACAATCTAATAAAATTTCACAGTTTACAATACATGTAATTTATGACATTGATTCTTAAACGATATTAGGATAATTACACATTAAAAGCTACAAAACATTTATGTTTTGTAACAAAACTCAACCAAATATTTACGCGTCTTTTTAATTTGAAGCCTTCCCAGACATTTTGGTTAATTTTGATTTCCTTCCCTTTAAGCATCTTTTCTAACAATCAGAAAATTGTCTCAATACGCAAACCAGTGCTCTCACTACTTTCTGCATGCTTTATCTCCTAACTTGTCAACCTCTCTACAATACAGCTATGAAGGTTTACTTGATCTGGTAAAAGTTAAATAGTCTCAAACCTCTCGACAGACGTGAAGCAAATTTTCGCTATGTCTGAAAGTAACTGTAATGTCAAAGGTTCAAATAAGCCTCTTGTTTGTGGTGATGTAATTAAACAAAAACAGTTAAATTCAAACTAAAAATGTGGACTAGTGGTCAAAGACTATACAATTTAATTTTAATTTAAGCTGACTCAGTAACTCTATCATACGAGGAAATAGAAATGGGAAACTATAATAAAGGCTGAAATCATGAACAACTGCGTAATTTATATAATAATAACTATACATATCTTTGAAGAATAACTTTTTTTATATATATTCAGTTTTCTTCAGCACATTTCCTTTTCATTTTAGAATTTTTGGATTTAATTAAGGATTTCTTTTATTGTAAAAAAACTAAATGGATTTAGAATGCATAGAAAAGGCTGCTAATATTATTTCTTTAGCAATATCAAAATTCAGAAGAAATGTAAAATATATATGGTAAGGGCTGGTTTATAGAGCTGATGTGGCAGAGTTTTTAGAATTTAGTGACGAACTGAGCAACGAAATTTACAAATGTCATAACTTTTAGAATTCTATAATAGCAAAAAACTAGAAATATTTTGAAGGGGAAAAAAAAAAGGAAAAGTGTAAAATTAATTTTATAGAGAAAACTGATACATATTTCGAAAATTCTAAATATTCTGAGACAATTACATGGGAAAAACTCTTACTATCAAAAACTCAAGAAGACATTTTTAATTAATTACATAGCAAATTTCGCTTTTCGTAGGAACTGTTCCATAAATTGTGTTTTAAAGCATTATACCTTGTTTATTTCTCAGATTCAAAATATTCCATAATAAGTTATCAAAATGGAACTTTATAATATGACAGCAAAAAATTGAAATTTTTTATTTTAATGTTATTTTAAAATATAATTTCAATATACTACCATTATTTTAATGAGATTTATTAATGTTACAATGTAATAAAAAAAATCATCGAAAAATTCCCAGATCTCGGAATTAAAAATTTTCTACAAAAACTGATCTTAAAATCACCAAAATGTTGATAAGTCGCCAAATTTAGAACCATTAAATAAAAAACTTCACCAAAAGTGAAAAGTTGTTTAAGAGCTCTTCATTAGAAAAAATGAATTTCGAAATGCTTATGTTTCACTTCTTGCTTAGAAACTCGAGTATCCCATTATTTATTTATATTAGAAATAAAAATAAATTATAACACATGAACCCATTCAAAAGATAACCATATATGTTAGTGAATCGCCAAAAATATTCCTAAAAAATGCTAATTCACACTCAAAATGGCAGCCGTAAAAACAGACAGAAATTTCAGATGATTAAAATTAAGGACCTTCTGTCGATTTTGGCCAAAATTAAGGACTTTTAAGGACCAGAAATCAATTCCAAATAACCTAAGGACTTTTAAGGACTCTTAAGGACCGTACAAACCCTGTAAATGATGCCTTTGAGTGATAACTACTGAATACTGATCACTCTAAGAAACCATTTTACTTTTAAACAAAGCAATCAAGGGAATTCCAAAATGTGTCCACTGCACACCATATTGTCAATCTCCAGATTTACATACTTCCAGCCCTAATGCATGTGCAGAAGCACAATTTTGAGTTCAATTGCACTTATGTATAAGTACAATGCCATAACATAAATAATTACAGCATAGATTGCAACAATAACTTCGTAAGCATAATTTTTCTCATTATCTTTTAATTTTGATGACCAGTATACACACATACAAGGTTTGTTCCGAAAGTAATGTGGTAATTTTTTTTAAGAAATTTATTGAGCCGATTTGTACAATTACTCAATATTCCATGCTTTATATGCATCCTGGAAGTTTGTCACAGGTATGTCCTTTAGTAACCTCATCGTAGCCAACTTTATGTTCACCAGGCTCCCCAAATGCTTTGAGAGATTTTTTAATTTTCAGGAACAAAAAGAAGTTGGGTGGGGACAAATCAGGACAAAAGAAATGCAAAAGTCTCCGATGGTGTTTTCTCAAGTTTGAAACAAAACTTTGCATATTGCTGCTCGAAAGTTTTTTCCATTTTGATTTCGATTGAGCATTCACAAAAGGGTTCACTGAAAGAGGCACTGTGAATCTCCAGGAGCTCGGGGCCGACTGGTACTGGTCTCGCTGTGTTCCCAAGACTCCACCCACCCTGCCGTGTAAGTAACAATGCTGTGTGACAGATAGTCGTGGCAGAAGAAAATGAGGTGTATTACTTTTGGAACAGACCTTGTATATATACATACAAATAACTAATATATAAGAAACTGCCAAGAGTTCGGAAATTTCAAAATAAGATTATTAATAATTAAAGTCATGCAGCACACTGTGAAATGAATTCAATAATCAAGAGATAATAATTAAATTGAAGAAAGATGGTTAACCAGCTAGCTGGAAGAACACAAATCAAAGTTGAAATGAAAACAAAACAACTCAATAAAATAATATAGCAAACAGTGTAAGATTCTTCTGCCTTTTTGAAGAAGCAGCTGAAAAATGTCCAACACAGACATGTTTCTGAATTACATCTGGATGATTTAAAAAACAGATTCAAGAAATAATTCAAAAGTGCAATTAAAAAAAATTCAAAATAATTTTAAATAAAAATGTAAGGCCACAAAGATTTTGTTCATGTAATATTAATAACAAATGCTTTAAAAAAATTTTTAATCAATCAACAAGATATAATCTGCTCCAACATGATCCCAAAACAAATCATGCAGTATAAAAATTAAATGGTATAACAGTACAATACTCTCAATTGGAAACCATAAAAACAATTTGGTAAATTAATATTTAACTAATACATGTAAAATGCTTAAAATTTTGTTACTTTTGTTTTGCAACAGTTATTTAGCAGTTTTGCCATTTCTTAAGGTTTAACATTTAACACTGCCACATAAATTTAACATTCTGAAATTAACATAATTCTAACAAACATCAAAATTTATCAATCAAGTTAACTAGATGAGTTGATGACATTCTTAAATTGGCAAATAAAATTTTGCTGAATGCCCTCAATAGAAATTTTAGCTGAATATTTACCTTAAAATATAATAATCTGTAATATGAACATTAAAATATACATTCAGTTTGTTGATAATAATAAGTAAGGATAAATAAACATATCATTAATTATGGCTGTAAAATAAGAAATTGAATAGTTAACGGTCTAAATTTATGATAAAAAAAAAAAAAAAAAAACTTACGTTCTTCTTCAAATATACAATTCCTGATAAATGTTACACATGAATCTGTTTTAGCATGTTGATGTTTATATTAATGCAATGCTGTCAAAATGAAATATCTTACAAATATTTTCTTACCTTCCATTAACTTTATGCAACTTATCATCAATATCTTTCAATGCATCTAAAATAAATCTCATTCTATTGTAACCTATTTTCTGGGTTTGAATGTCATCATCTTCAAATATGTAAATTGGGTATAAAGTAGAACACACCTACAAATGCAAAAAATATAGGTAATCGATTACATTTCCATAAAATACAAACATATGATTAAATGTAAAACATATTGACATGTATGGAACACAGCAACTGGTTTAAATTAAGAAAATCAAAGAAATTACTCATAAAAGAAAGAAAAGCAAGTAAGTTCAAGAAACCAATTTTTCTTACTTCTAAAATTGCACTCAATGAAGGCATATCATGCAATCTGAGATCATTTCGAAACAGATGAATCCCTGTTCCCGTTTGCTTTACAAGTTCTCCCATTTCCAGATTTATACTGCAGAAAAAATAGTTCATTAATAAACACATACAGCAAAAAGCAGATGGCAATTTTGGATTAGAAAATTCACAACACGTTATTATTAAAACTAAAGTTTGTTATTATACATTCCTTCTTACTTTTTATTATTCATAAAACAAGATGAAAAACATGTTTGATTACAGTATTTGTATCACTATCAACAAATGAATAAAATATGCATTCGAACACGCTTCTTTATTCCATTGCATATACTCTGAATATACCAAATCACACTTCGCTAGCACATTTAATCAAACTCATCAACTCAACTTATTTTCTGCTATAGAATAAGATCCATTTTCTGTTCCAACACTGAATAAAGCATAGTTTTTGCACGCAGTGTTCTGATAAAATAAAGCATTCGTGTAAAATAAAAAATAAGGTAATTTTATTCGACAGAATATGCAAACAAACCTTAAAGATCCTCAATCATATAACGATCAGCGCCAAATATATTTAACGCTCAAAATCTTCACTGACAGCTGGACTTTTATCTCTTTCCCGAGACACAATACAGTTCAAAAACAGATGACAACATTACGCAACAGCAAATATAACTTCGCTTCACTTCAGCTTAAAGGTCATTAACATTATGCTCAAGCCATGGCCAACTAAACTCAAGGCCTCTCAGAGAGGAAGAAATTCTGGGTCCCAATTTTCAGAAGGTATTGCTGAATTCATCACCAGGTAGCGCTCATTAACCGCTGCACTTTGGCTATACATTTGCTATTTGTAGCTAGCTCATTTATAACAAAAAGCGTATTTTATTTATGATATTTATAAAGTATTCTCTGTTTGCTAATAATAATACAAGATGGTATATTGCTGCGTGCCATACTGTAGTTCAAAGCAGAAATTTTGTGATAACTGAAAGTAATAATTTTATTACACCATGTCACGTGATTCTTCTCACGGTCTGATAAATGTAGAAAGAAATAAAATTGAGAATTTCGAATCATAGCCGCTACATATGTTAAAATTATCTGTAGGTTGAGCTTTTATATTTCTATCAATTTATTAGTTTCTTTCAGTGTTCTTATTTGTTTCCTTATGTAGAATTACGTGACAAGAATAATCAAAGATAATTGGATGAAACTGTCGATATTGTTTCTTTTTCTGAAAAATTTATTGAAAGGCTAAAATTAAATGATTAAAAAAATGTACATTTCAATTTTAATTTAATTTAAGATTTTTTATCATGCCGGAACTCGAATCACGGACCTCTCGAATACGCGCCGAGTGTGCTAATCTCTACACCACGAAGGCATGCCAAGAAGGCAGGAGAAACACCTTATAAGTCAAGAGTTTAATATTCAGAGCCCTTACATAAAATCTAATCCTTCTGCGGAACAGCAAATAGTTTATAAATATTCAGTGATATAAACAGGGTATTGAATAAAATAATAAAATGATGCATATTAAACGAACAATTGCGTCCGAAAAATAAAAGAAATAATTTACCTTTAAAACAAATTCAAGAGTTTAGAGGAAAATACAAAGATTCAAAACGGAAAGAAAATTAATAATAGTGAGGCGGACGGATCTCGAGAACAACTCCACCATCGCAAATTTGAAAGAGTTAGAATTCTTGAACCTAGCACAACGGAGCTCTTTTGGGCTAGCGGTAAAGAATTCGACTCCCATTAAATTGAACCAAGATCGAATCCCGCTCATGCGACGCAACACTTCCCACTGGCGAATATAGATGGCGACACGAGCAAGCAACTAACCAGACTTCACTGAACCACGTGATCGCCACAATATCGTCTGAAATCAAGTAAAATATTATAAATACAAAGGATGAATATTAAAATTAAATGAATAATTGCAGAACAAAAATGATCTAACAAGTAAATACAGAGCTATAAATTATAGGCTAAGTGAGAATAGAATAATGCAAAGTTATTCACAAGTCCGTAAAATGTTTAAAAAATTCAAAATGAAAACCGAAACAAATGCATTCGATAATAAATTTTATTACACTGAGATAAAGTTACATTCTTTAAAGCATTTTTTTGTATATTTTAGAAATCCTCAATGTGTTAACCTTTGCTGATTTGGCAGACATCCATGCATTACTATATGGATTTGCTTATAAAGCTGGCTAATGCTAAATTGGACGAAAAGAATGATGATTAATATACATCTTTCAACAAGGCAGTTGTTTAGCTCTCTACCACGAAAGCCATTATCGAGATTATTTCTGAGAGTACTTCTGTAAAATTTTACAGCTCAAATATTTACCATTTGCGTGATCAGGGATAAAATTAAACATATAATTTAAATATATTGGAATATGTAGGTATGTAAGAAACTACAAAGTGTTGAATACATAAGAAAAATTTAAATTAAGTAAAATGTGAACAAATAAAGGTCACATTAATAAAATGAAAAAATCAAAATTGAAAATAAGAATATGCAAGAAATTATTTAGCGATCATGCGGTTCGTTGAATCCTTGGTAGTTGCTTGTTCATGTCGCCATCTATTATCACCAGTGAGAAGTACTGCATTGCATGAGTGGAACTCGATCGTGGGTCTATTTAGTATGAGTCGAATTCTTTACCGTTAGCCCAAAAGAGCTCGCTTACTAGACTCTAGCCCCTGCAAAGTTTGTGCTTCAAGCATGCGCACTGACAAGCTCCGTTGGCGGTATTGGCTGGTTTCCGCTTCACAGTATTGGCGATGTATCATCAGATTGGCAAATAAGGATTTGTTGTCTCGCTAAATTTTGTCACGTTGCAGAAGTTAACCCCTAAATTAGCAATTTGTTTATTCAACGTGATCAGTATGGCTGGCAGTTTTTTGTGTTCGGAATGTACAAAATCTTATTCATTCCGGCGAAATCTACGGAAGCATATTACTGAGTGTCATCCTTCGAAATTAGAGGAATTAGCTCCTACATTAAGAACTGTTCCCAAATTTATATGTGATGAATGTGAGAAAGTTTTTTCAAAACAAAACTTACTTCGTGCACATGAACGTACAGAACATGGTAAAAGTTACATATCTGACCTTACAGAAGATGGTAAAAGTTACAGATGTAGACAGAAGAAGTGCCCGTTATGTGATTTTACGTCTACAAAGGCAGAACTGCTGAAACATTTTGAAAACTTCCATGATATATGTGTTGTAACTGAAGATTTGCAGTTCCCTTCTTTTCAAGAATTTATTGTATGGAAGAAAGGCATTGAAACCGAGAAAAAATGCAGTTTTACACCCGAACGTGGTGCCCAAAAACGAAATTTAGATACCCACTACTATTTTGTGTGTCATCGCTCCGGTGTTTATACACCAGAAGGCAGTGGTATTAGACATTTAAAACTGCAAGGGTTAAAAAAAATAAATGGGTTTTGTCCAGCAAGTATTATTGTTACTGAAACTGATGAAAAATGCTAAAATGGCAACTTTCTGGATGTCGTTCTATTATATATTTATTTATTCAGATAAAGTACGATTGAAATGAATATTGGTACGATGGATTAAGAACGTCTGTTATGATATGTACGTTTAAGAATGCGTTACACGTAGGTTATTAAGTTAAGAGTACGATTTATCTTTAAATAAATGTTTATTTGTTTCTTTTAAACTCGTCTTGTGAGTGATCAATTTAACTACTAAAGGAAGCTAACAGAAATCAGAAGTGGGATAATTCTAAAACCTAAGCCTAAAACTACAAGGATTTGCTATCTGTAAATAAGTTAAAACGAATTTGAATTTCAAGGTATGTGCATTGATTGATATAATAGATTTATTATAAAATTTTATTTTGTTATTTTTTTGATTATTTTGGAAAAAGAGTTTAATTTTTTTATGTTATTTTTTTGATTATTTTGGAAAAAGTTTAATTTTTTTTTCTCATTTATTTAAATTTTGATATATATTCAGAACGTCAAACAAACTTATAAAATACCAATAACTGTGTTCTACTAAGTTATCTAATTGGAAGTTAATAATAATAGCATATATATATATATATTTGCATTTTAATAAGTAAGAAAATGTCTATTTTCGGTAAGGCAAAGAAATGTGATTTAAGAATATTAGCTGAAGAATTGGGAGAAGATGTAAATGAGAGTTATAAAATGTGCGATTTGAAAAAGATAATTTTAGCTAGTAAAGAGTACGATGAAGAATGCGCTAAAGAGTGGTTGAACATTATAATAAATGAAAGAAAAGAAAAAGAAGAAACTGAAAAACGAAAACGTCAAGAAGAAATTGAAGAACGAAAACGTCAAGAAGAAATTGAAGAACGAAAACGTCAAGAAGAAAATGAAGAACGTAGGCGGAAAGAAGAATATGAGGAACGAAAACGAAAGTATGAAATGGAGTTTGAACTGCAAAAATTACGTATTGAAGCAGAAAGTAGATCTACAGATTCTGGCACCAGTCAAAATGCTAGTGGTACGCACATGAATCCAAAGTTAGAGCTTCATCGTTTGATGCAAAAATTTAAACCTGAAGAAAATGATATAAGTTTATATTTAATTATGTTTGAGCGTTTGGCCAAACAATTAGAAATACCAGAAAATACATGTGTTACTCATTTGCTTGGCTTATTGCCGTATGACATTGCTCAGTTAATCGCCAGAGAAACGGATGAGATTGCAAACGATTATAAAGAAGTTAAAAAGATCTTATTAAAACGGTACAAGATGACACCTGAAAAATTTCGCCAAAAATTTTTTACGCACAGTAAGAGTGTAGGAAACACATGGAAGAATTTTGCGTATGAATTAAGAAATTTTTTAATGAATGGGTAAGTGGAACTGAAGTAGATACTTTTGAAAAATTAAGCGATCTTATTATAGCGGATCAGATAAAACGTAAAGTGTCTCCAGAAATAAAAGAACATTTTATTGATGTTTGGTCTAAGCTGATTTCACCAACTGATTTAGTTGAAATACTAGATGATTATGATACCTTAAAGTCAACTTTCAACAATAAACAACCGCGTAAAGAAGGGCCTTCCAACAAACGAAACTCCTTTAAGGATGGTCCAGTTGCTACAATCAAAGAAAAGAAAAAATTCTACGGTATTACACATAATGAAAAAGGTGAACCAAAATGCTTCAGTTGTAATAATTTTGGACATATTTCAAAGGACTGTCCGCTGCCAAAACCAGTAGTTATATGCCGAAAATGTAATAAAACAGGTCATAAAGCTAAAAATTGTGTTACTAAAGCTGACAATAATCATTCCAATGATAAAAATTATTCTATTGAGCAAGTTAGCGAAAATTCAGAAGAGAGCAATTCATATTTGAAGAAAGCAAAACTGAATAATTCTGAAGAAGTACAGGCTTTAATTGATACGGGGAGTTCTTGTTGTCTCTTAAGAACTTCAGTTGCTCAGAAACTTAAAGTGAAACCCGAACCTGCTGTTAATGAACTGTATGGTTTTGGAAATCAAAGAGTGCCTGCAGTGACGTCTATCGGAATGATTAAAGCCGATATTGAAGTTGATAATGTAAAAGGCCAAGGCATAAATATATACCTTGTTCCTGATAATGCTCAACCGGTTGATCTAATCATCGGACGGACATGGCTTGATCTCCCTTATATCGCTTATGTCAGAATAGGAAAAAGATTTCACTTCGGATATCGGGAAGATGAACTATTTAGTAATCTCGAAATTGATGAAAAAATAAATAGAGTCTGTCTTAAAGCTCTTGAGGCAAATGAATTAGAGAAAAATACGATCAGTCTTGTCAGTTCTCAAGCAGATTTTGTAGAAAATGGATTAATTATGATTGAAAATTCTTCCGAAGGTATCGGCTGTTTATTAGAAATTAAAAATGGCGCAACTTGTATACCAATGATTAACGTTGGCGATAGAAGCGTTAAGCTTCAAAAAGACCAATGTGTTGGGAGAGCAGAAGAAGTTGAACTGTGTTTAAATACTGAAATTTCTGAACTGAGTTAGAACCCAGCAAAAAGGGAAAATATTAACAACATGAAAGTTCCCATAAGTTTAAGCGACGTTAA
>KK113702.1:0-21501 GCA_000611955.2 Stegodyphus mimosarum
TCGAGGAAACAAGTTTAAATGAAGTGCAGCAAAAAATATTTATAATCTAATAGGGCATACAAAGAAATCGTGTGATGTCCGAATCAGATTTTCTTCAGAGAAATGTTTTTTTATACTTTTTTTTAATTGCAAAAGGAGCTCCATCGTATGATTTTTAACTTTATCGTCTGAACCAATTCATTTTTAATTAGAATAGTTTAGTTTTGCAAGGCGTTGCATGTCATTCTGTTTGACGTATAATGACGACATGTTTATGTTTTAAAACTAATTAATCTGTTACTAAATGCAACTTTGACCGCTATCTGTTACTAAATGCAATGTATCAAATCTGTTACTAAATGCAATGTATTTTTTAGTCAATAAACACTAGTCAGCTAATGTGAGTGCTATATAATTTTCTTTTCGAATTTTTGTTTTGGTTCGCGAAACACAGTTTGAAGACCACTGGTCTACACAATAAACCCTTGCCGAACGCAGACTTGAGGAATGCTGTTTTGCACATTCGCGTTATCTTAATTGTCTCCAATTAATTTATCCAACATGAGAATTTCCGTTATACTCGGTAAGCTTCAGAGTGTGGGTCGTTGCGATAGTCCTCTTTAATAATTGGTTTGAAAGTTCCGAAGAGAATTGACTGAATCATCGAAATCTGAGCTTTAATGTTCTCCTAATTTTCAACAGCGCACCAAGAGTCGGTACTGAAGTTCTCATAACATTGCATCCAAATGTAGAGGCTTTAATCCTTCCATGGAACACCATATCCTTAATCCACCCAATGGATGAAGAAATCAAAAAAGCATTCAAAGCCTATTATACTAGGCTTGTTTAGATCTCTGCAAGTAAAGCACAAGAAGAAGGAAAGCATGACACACTAAGGGCATTTTGGAAGCAGTTCAGTGTAAGTCATTGCATAAAAATTATCAAACTCGCATGGGAACAAGCGAATTTCTCAGCAATGAATGCTTGCTGGCATCAGCTTTGGCCAATCAACAGCCGGTCAACATTTTAGAGGATTTCCGTCCACTGAAAAAGAAAAAAGGGAAATCGTCTAAACTGTAAATGCAATGAAGAATCGTTAGGATTTTTTTTGAAGCAGGAGTGCATGAAAAATGAGCATTGCTCTCGCCGGGATCTGAAACTGGAACTCTCGAATACGGGCTGAGTGTGCTACCGTTACTCCACTATAGCATGAAGAAAGAAGGGAGAAAATACCTTATATACTCCTCCTTTTAAAAGAGAACTGGGCATTAAGGTACCCGATCGCCAGATCCTGGTGATGAAGAATCATCATCCACACCTTTCTTAATTCGGGCGCCACTGTAGAGTTATGTTATTTTTTTCTTGATACGGGACACATGAAAAATGAACAAGGCCCTCACCAGGACTGGAACATGGACTCTCGGCTGCGTGCTGAGTGCACTACTACCATTACACCCCGAAGGTATAAAGAAAGGAGGGATAAAATACTATATAGCAACAGGCGGCGATTGATTTTCAGATATGGAACCAGAAGAAATCAGTCAAGAATGACGATCGTAAAATGGCAAAATGAAGAACTGAATGATCTCGTGATAAGAGCAGGCGGTGAAACATCGATTGTGAAGACGATAAAGAGCCCTTAATATACCAGAATTTGAACGAATACTTAACAAAGGTACCGGAATTGTTTGATCAGTTTCTTCGCACTTAAAACTCAATTCAACAGAAATATCACAAAGTAATTTAAAAAGAACATATCTTTAGAATTTACAATACACAGTTTCGCAAGATGAAGATAAAAATCTTTTTTTCCCTTATACTGCTGCCATTGTTCACTTTAAGATCGTTGAGTTAAGTGGTTACTGACATTAACCACCAGAACTGGTAATTTTTTTCACGCGTCTTGGACAAAATATGTATAATTGTCGCAAATAATTTCAATTTATAGAAATATATAGTAAATAAAACAAGAGCATATATAATATTCTTGTTTATAGGTATCTGATATAGTAAATAAAAAGTGATATAATAAATATCACGATATATTTTACCTGATATAGTAAATAAAACAAGAGTTTTGCTGAAAACGTCAATTGCCTTTTCCTGCCCCTCAAAGAGTTAAACTAACAATTAACAATAATAATAATAATAAATTATTTATTATTATTATTAAAAGTAATAATACAGTAAACCGTTCTAAACAACCAGCATAAAAAATATTTAAACTGAAAACAGGAAAATCTTTAAATATTAAACTAATATTATAACAAATAAAAATAGCATAAAGTAATGAAATCGAAATGATAATGCTAACACTCACAACAGATTAATTTTCAACTAGTTATTATCCATGTAGTAAATATTAACTTTAGTATTCAATTTATTACCTGAGAGTGCATTTTCTTTTATATAATTCTTCTACATTGAACAAATTAGATAATTTTTTAGAGCAAATAGCTACTTAGAAACCTTATTACAGCTTTTAATTTAATGTTAGCTTATACTCCAAATTGGTAATAAAAAAATCGAAAAGTTTCAGATTTTACATTACACCGAAAAGAGCGTTTTTTAGCGTGTTATGTGTTACCTCTATTTATTAAATATCATGTTCTTCACACTTAACCCATAAAATTCAATTCAACAGCAATATCATGAAATAATTTTTAAATGAGCATATCTTTTACGGGCTGGAGATTAAAACGTGTTTTTTTTCGTACAGTGTTGCCATTGCTCGCTTTGAAATCGTTTGAGTTTGTTAATCAAACATTCTTTAATGTCTGACAAAATATGAAATCGATAATAAAACAAATTCCAAATTCAAATTAGGGCTTTCACACGCCCATATTCTATGAAAGATTACGTTATTCAAAATTTGATGGCTCTATGTGGCGTTGTTTTATCAAAGTTCGAGAAACATACATAATTCATTCAGATTCTTCATTATTTAATTTCTTTAAGTGTAATGCAGGCCTGTGATATCTGGTGGCAACAGTTTGAAAAATGAATCAACGCAAAATGTCAAAACGAAATTAATAGCCCTTCTGTGTTAACGCCGTTTGGTTAATAACCAACGTATCTTGACATGAGAATAATATTCGGAAATAAATATGGTGATGAACAACTAATTTCAGCTACTGAAGTAGTCATTATGACTTTTTTCAATTATTCTGATTAAGCGTAATGACATATTGTATTTAAAAAAAAGCTGTGAATACCAAATTGTGTGAAACGCAGGAAAATGATGAATAGAAATATCATTTTCCTACTCCATTCTTGCTAGGCCGAATCATCAGTTAGAATCAATCGCAAAGCACTGTATCTGTTACGCAACTTTGAGTACTTACACGCAGTGATAATGGTCTTAATTACGGATACTTAGAATTAATTAATGTTTTTATCAATTGCATTATTCATGTTTCTTATGCAAGACTTCTTTTTTTCATTTAAAAAAAGCCAAAGAGAGGAAAAAAAGAGATACGCAAGAAGAAAAAATTTTCTATCCAAAATTAAAATCGTGCGAAGGATATGATTAACACTAATGAAAGAATTCATTTAGCATTCAATAACGAATTAAGTGTTAGGAACTGTAAATGTGTTAATTACTTGAAAGTGGAAATCTCTCTCAACAACACAGGAAACGCTTCGTGCATATTTTAAGAGCATTTGTCTTGTGCACTCTTAAAAAGGAATTAAAAGAAATTTCTAAACTCTTCTTCTTTTATTAATAGTTATGTAAGATTCATTTTGAATAAATTAAAATTCTTTTTCAGAATCGGATATGTTTTTCATCGTGTGTGTTAGAATATCTTGAGCAAAATTAAAGATTTTTAATTCAGTCGATAAATTATCCTGACAGTTTAATTCAGTTAGAAATTTCACATGTAATCTACACATCATGATTAGAAATTGTCATTTTTATTCATGCCCTTTTTCCATCTATGTAATCTTATATATAGTATGCGCAGCGCACGGAAGTTTGTATTTTCGATGTAAACTGGGTACCATCTGCACATACATAATGCAACTTAACATTCATTAAGTAGGCGTGTTCGAAAATCTTTCGAGAAGCTAGTATTGCTCAAACGTCAATGGATTAATGCATGTTATGGTTGTTTACTGCGAGTGCAGACATAATAACAACGTCCTACAAGTGAAGTATAAAGAAAATATATTTAATATGATGTCCAATTACTTGGCTCTGTATCGGTTATATAAATCTGAGTACTTACTAATTAATAATTAATAATGGGCTTCATTACGCATGCATAGAATTTCGAACATTTAGAACTGCGCTCTTAGTACCTGTGCTTGTAGTGAAATTGCTACTATAGCTAGTGATTATTGTAGGGGGCTTCAACAACAATAAGCATAGCATTGCTTGTGTGCGGGTTCCAGATGGATTGAATGCACACACGATAGCTTCATAAAATGTATTTCCCCAAAAGACACATTTTAGAGTTCTGGAACTTTCCACAGAAATACACGTAGAGCCCTTCACAGTATGACAAAGCAAAGTCAACAGTTACCAATTCAAACTACTAAGAATTTTCAACGTAACACAACGGAAAACGCATCCAAACAGCGAAACTCTCGCGATCTCTCCAATACTCTGAATTCAGTTATGAGCTAAAAAACTGTAAACTGATGCTCTCTCCGCGCTTATATAATTTTCCCCGGCCGCCAAGAAATCTCCAATACGTTCAATTTCTCGTAACTACTGGAAAGAAGATACGGCTAAAATATATATAAGGGCCGGATACATTTATAGTTACATATAGAGATCAATTACAGTTATTACATTGTACAGGGACCGGGTCAAACTTTCCCCAAAATTAGTCACCAAAAATCATCGCCACCTTGGCCATATCCCGCCAATTTAGCGAGATAGCTATTTACGTTAATGTTAAATAGACTTGCCCATGCAATCTAATTTTTTCGGCAGAGCATCGCTCTCTTCAGTCTTTTCATGTTACATTATACAAATGATATTACAATTTCTGAAAAATTATTTCATATACACAAAATTCGTAACATTATATGACTTGGAAGAATGGTTTTTCAATTTAAAAAAATGAGTTTAGTTCAATATTTTCCAGCAAAACTTTCTTTTGAATAATCTCGAAAATGAAATTCTTAGAGGTAAATTCTCCGCCCATTGGCATTAACGATAATAATTTCTGTTCATAGTTCACTATGATATTAGCCACGGCTAGAACCCTCCAGTGATATCAATGCTTTTCCTTTTATTACATTTTTCTGCAAATTTGGATTTGTAGGTCCATTTGTTACTTTCTCGTACAAAGTAAAGGAAGTATGAACTCGCGAAAAATGTTGGATAACATATTTCAAGGAAAATATCCATTTCGGCCGCTCTCGAATCCATTTGAACCATTTTTTGAGTGACATCGTACATACGGACAGAAAAAAGGCAAACTATTTTTCCAAAGCGCATTGTAAAATGGATTCAGAAGGGATTCTTTTTCTTGACATTTGTACTTATGTACGTTTGTATCTTGCATAACTCAAAAACCAGTAGCCGTAGAACATTGAAATTTTTCGTATGGAACTGCTATAACATCTTGTTGTGTATAAACCTTTTTTATCGCAATTGGAATTTCTATATCGAAATTTCTATATCTATCGCTCTCCCGTTCTCACTCTCTCTCTCTCTCTGTGTATGCATACACACACACACCCTCTTACCTGCTCGATGAGCTCTGTTTTTTTATTCTTACATGTTAGTAAATTTTGCTATTTGTTTTCATTAAATGGGATTGAATTATATTGTTCTTATGTTCCGTTTAAGGTTTTTATGCTTTTAGATAATCTGCATGCAAGAGTTGTAGAAGTATCAACAATTTAAAAGTTTAAGTAAAGCTAGGCCTAACGAGTACGTCATTTGTTTACATTTGAAACTTCTTAGTAAAATAGTGAATTAAGTCCGTTAGTGCACCAACTTCAGTGCGTTTTTGCCTAACGGGACCAAAAGCTAAGTTTCAATTTTGTGCACCGAAATTTTTGTCGTTCGACCCCCTGGCCGAATTGCTTGTTTTACTTAGAAACTCTAATTTTAATTGCAACATTTTTATAACTGTTTTAACTATATTTAGTCTTTTAGGTTTTTTCTTCATTTTACAATTTTTAGTGGAGATGTTTAGTGTTTCCATGTACTTGTTTTTGCTTTACTGCGAAATGAGGCCTGAATTGATTGAGAAATACATCTCTAATGAAATTCGAGGAAATAAGTTAAAATAAACTGCAGTAAAAGATGTGTGTAATTTAATAGGAAGCCATGCGGTGCATACATCAAATGGTTTACTCTACAATATCTTACAGTTCTAAAATTAAATTATTCGTGTGTTATGATTATGAAAATACGCACCCTACACACGTGCTCAAGTAATAATTTTTTTAAGCTTTGTTCTTTTGCTTGGTAAACAATAAACTCAATCTAATTTACCATTTCAATCGAAACACATCATTCTGGAATTTATTTCCCTGGTCGATGGATGAAGAATTGTGCTGAATTTAAATTCTGTAAATAAATGTCATTTTTAAACACGTAAAGAAACTTCATGTGAAAACAGCATTTTTAATGGTTGGGACAGCTTAGTTACTTTTACTCACATTTTTTTGTAATTTGAATCTTTTCTTTCATTTATAGCTCCAGATGGTTATGCAAGTCTTTTTTAGACGAGCGTAGAGGTTACTTAGATCCACAGATTTGTCTGATGTCTGAGCCTGTCTGAAGTTAGCTGCTATCTGAAGAGCAATGTCAGATATTCATTCATTATTCTGCTATCTGAAGAACAATGTCAGAATAACATTCTCTGATGTTTAAATCCAGGCAATGTTGCTGATTCTGGAGACGTTCTGCCCAAAACAGTAAGCCGCGGTTGGAAGCTTAGGACGTTAAAATTAGAATTCAAATTTCAAGGCTTATGCTAGCTAGTTATAGTAGAACTCGGTATATAAAAAGAGAACCGCATCCCGACTGGGCTCTAGCGACATTGAGTAACGTTGTTTGCTAGGCAGTGGACTTTCTATTTCAAATTGCGCTGCTGCTTAAAGTTATAGCCTAGGTCGCGCGTTCGAGACATTAAAAACGCAATTTGAATTTCGTCAATCGGCCCAGTAGAAAAGAGATATAGAACTGTCCCTCCCTTTTTTTTGGTGCACTGTACATGTACACCAGATTTTCCTGGGTACACCTAGAAGACAATTATATGAAATCTACACAGCATTTTTAATTCGTTCTTTGCTTCAATTTTGAAAATATCAAATAATAAAGCGAACGCTTGCTAACCGATACATTCGATATAGTGAAAAGTTGCAAATTTCGAATTCATACCACAAAAGTAAATTGGAAGCTTTCTATGTAGTTGATTGTAATGAATCATACGACAAATAACGAGAAGAAATTATATTCTTCCTTCAAAAAGCCAGTAAGTGAAGAAATTGAATAAAACTAAACAAAAATTATTTCTCTCGAATTCTTATTCTGACCCTCTTTTCTAGAAACCTTAGAATGATAATGAACATCTTACATCTTACTGAATACAACCTACCCTCTTTCCAGAATTATCACACATATTGCTGTCTGACTTTGTTCCGACAGCAAATATTTCTAAAAGTCGCTGTGTTTAGTGATATTTGGTCACATATCATTTATCTTCTCTCTGAATTTAAGTTTATGTGTCAAATCCGTAATTTTTCTTAAAAACGTAATATTCAGTTTTATTGCTACCATTAACAACCTTTCAATGTTTATGCACAAAATTTCACAGACGAAAGCTACCAGAAAATAGTTCACCAATAATTACAAATTATTTGTACATAAAATATTACCAAATGCAAAATAAACATATGGAAATTTATAACGGTATGGAACTCAAAAACTATTTACACTAATTCGCTATAATGCTAAACATAAGAAAAGTGCTTATAAGTATTATTACTATTCCAATTCTATTGCACTTAATTTTAAGTACCATCTATTGCGGCGTATAGTGTGCACTTATAATTTCAAATTATATTTTTTTAATTTTTAGATATATTCCCCGTATAGCCTACACCCTTTTCTTTACGAGGATAACATGTGTAATGCTCTAATATTTTGAAATCATTCATTCGAAGATTTTTTACAGGCTTTCGAACAATATTATGCTGAAATGAAAAGCGATAACGGAAACAATATGTGTTATAATTCTGTAAAGAGGGTGGGTTGTATTCAGTGCAGATGTTCACAAGAATATCATTCTAAGGTTTCTAGGAAAGTTGGAAGCAGTGGCCTTCCGACAAGAATGAATTCGAGGAATTAGAAATTAGATCTTTTCTCGTTCTGTAGTTGCTTGAAGCCGTAATTTTGAAGTGAAGATCGAAGGTTTTAGCTAATAGCATTTGCTTTAGTTGAAATGATTTAGTGTTCTTTTTACAAGTAAATATGGGTCCTGCCAAACGAAACAACACAATACTGGTTTCAAATGCAATGCCATTCAGTTTACAAAAGCAAATGGAACTCTCTCTGCAGCAAGGATGTTTGATGTTGGTGAAAGATGGAACGGATAAGGATTATTTATTTATGGATCAAAGTAACAATGATAGTGAAGATGAAACAAAATTCCCGATGTGCCTGAAGATATAACGAAAGACAAAACCGGCAAACATTTCACATTACCCGATAATGAAACTTTTTAAGATAGGTCATTTTTTTAAATAAACAGCATTTCGGTACGTGTAAAAATCTCATTTTCGTATGCTGATTTTTCATTTATTTTTAATCTATCATTTTTACAGCCTTAAATGTCGATCTTATTGTTTGTATAAAAAGTGCGCTTTATACACCGTAATATAAGATAAATCAATAAGGTTCTTAGAGAAACACAAATAGCAAAAAATCCCTTTTTTTCTCTTTTCTTAGTTTAAAAACTGAGAGATAGTTGTACAAGAACTATTTTTCATGCGAAAGGCTAAAAATGGCGTTCACATCAAAATACATGAAGAAAGCAATTCCATCATTCTCCGCTTTATCGTATTCTGTAATTCCTTTCAAAGAGAGCATACTTCTTTCTTTCTTTTGTCTTTGATAAATATACTTTTCTATTACTCCCATACGTACTGAATCAAAACGAAACCTATAAACCAAAAGTTACACGCACTATAGAAAAGATACATAAAATCAAAATACAGAAACCGCAGGTTTTATGGGATTCCAAGAAAGCAGGAATATCGGTATCAATTGCTCAATTCTTGCAAGAGTCAGCAAAAAGTATAACTTTTTTCGTCATTTTTCTCCACCAAAGATAGCGAAAGTTCTTTTTCTTAGTAAGCGATATTGTGGGCGGTTTTTACGGCTTGACAGCAGACCAGATTCGGCGGGAAAATGTGCTTTAGGAAGAGGAAAAGAGAGAAGTAGCGAAGTAGGAGATTTTTTTGAACCGTCAATTATCTTACATAGTATTGTATTAAAAACTGTGAAAGAAAGCACATTGTTCTTATTTCAGCTTCAATATTTAACAAAGTAAAGCTTGTTAAATGTGATTTTTAGGTTTCTCCGAATAGTTAAAATCTGTATGCTGAGATATGCGCGGGAGCTGAATACCACGTAGGCCTACAAGGGACAAGGTTTAAGCCCCAGATTTTAAGTTTGATTTAATTTATTTGATTATAGCAAAGCACTACTGGACTACCTGCTTAAGGAGAGGGATGCCATCTTGGAGGAGTTTTAAGAGAAAATAGCTCATATACACGTTACACGTGGATAAAATCATGAAAACGCCCATGCAGCCAGCCAGCCCTTTCTCGAGATTCAAACCTCCCAGAGATTTTAAGCAGTCCCAAAAAGGAAGTTTTAGTTTGTCATAAACCTAGTTTTCCCTGGCAAAAACAAGAAAAGTAGGCTTTGGTGTCTAAGATCTCACATTGTCTTGATCCAATAAAACACTGTGTTTGGAACACAAACACAGTGGTTTTAAAGAACACTGTGTTTAGAATCTCACATTGCCTTGATTGAGTCTTGGTTAGTACCCTCTTTCGTATCAACTTTTTATGTGGTAACTAAACACGAGAACATATATAATTAATAATCCATTTCTCATGTTTCGTCCTCAGGGAATCTTGAAGACCCTCCGCCCTTTCACTTTTAAATAGCAAAGCAAATAACATAAATTACTGCACTGATGTACTTGCAAAATTGTTCATTTTAAGAGCATAATAGCTAAGTGGTTAAATGCTGGAAAGCCGAAAGTAAAAATCTCTCTCTTTCCCAATGGCGTACCCTTAGCCGACTTCGGATTGGCCACTACTAAGGCCAGAAGTGGTTGTCACTTTATTGTGGGGACACCTAAGAGGTGGGCCACGTTTACCTCCTATGAAGGGACGTATAGTTACAACCATGCCTTCTCCGGCATTCGAACCCGGGCCCTTTAGTATCGCAGTAGGCTCCCACAACCACTATACTGTCTCGATGGCAGTACAAATATCTTAATCTACAGGTTTTCAATGAAATATACTTAAATACTAAATGTTAATGGAAAGAATCAGAGATGATCATCTGACGACTTGGCCTGTTGAGAAGTTCTCTCTCTTTTCTTCCCTTTTTATTTTAATGGCATGACATTTATTTTTTAAATCGAGCCCTGAAAAGCCGAGCTCATTGCTTATTTAGTCGTCTCATCGCCAGCAATGTTCCCAATGTGACAAGATTAAAATAAAATTTATTGTTATTACTGCAAAAGAACTTCAGCAAATCGACTTGAGTGCTAAAATGTAAAACTCGATGTCCGTATTGTAAAGAAATAGAGCATTTCTTCAGAGATGCAAGTGTAGTGCGGTGCTCAGCCTGTTTTATTAATAGACACTGAGCCCTCTGACTTTATGCCACGATTTATTTTCCAAGATATATGCGTGCGTGTGTGTGTGTGTGTAAGTCTTGAAAATCAATTGTGCTATTGCGTCGAAGAAACTCCTGGCTCTACCGCCAAACGTCTATATAATAGATTAATTATTATGTTATATAGGTATTTAGACAATGTAGGTTGAATTTTTGGTTCCATTGTGTTATAAATCTGTATACGATGCAGGGTTTCCCTTTTTTGCATAACAAAATTATTTTAAGTTTGCTACCTTTCCTGAACCTCTCAACTTCCCCTAGTATTTTCTCACCAGGATGTAAAGTTAAGTGAATATTTAAATGGCTGAATCTCTTAGTTTATTCAGAACTTGTTTTTCTAGCCAGAGCACGTTTCGTTGCTTTCTCGCTGTTACGCAAGTAAGCCTCTTGGCCATTTTGGATTATCATCACGCTTGTTAGGTTTTTGTGAGTCAACCTGTTAGGTGTAATTGAACGTGCTAATCCAGCAGTATTTTATTTTAGATTCGACTTGAATTAATATTCTACATTTAAGTTTTCGCCACAAGTTGACGGTGTTTTGTAACGCACGAAGATCTTGCCTTTCTGTTAAACTTTGAATTAATAAAGGGTTACTTTTCACTCTTCTTCTGCGCTGGTAATTCATTTACGCCTGTTCGAGAATTCACCAGGTTTACTGTAGAATTATTTCTAGGTTATGTGGAATAACAGAGACAGGTCTTACAACATTTATTTGAAATTTTTAGTTTGGCTTGAATTTTTTTACTTCAAACCCTTCTTCTCCCTCTATATAGCTTATCGTAATTCGACTGCGGTGTTGACCACGAAATTCTTAATACGTATATATTTTCCATTTTATTCCGGTAAAGGTATTAGTCCCACCAGTGGCCGAATATGACCACTGAATACTGGAAGTTTAACCTGGCGTCTATCCCAAGTGAATGACCTGGCTGCATGGTTAGTTTTCTGGGTTTTACTCTGTGTAACATGAATAAAAGTCAGTTTTTTAAAATATCTTTCACGAAGATATCCCTTCCTTTTGGGCAGACAGCCGACCAGCGGTTGATAGTAAAGTCGCTGGACACTAGTAGTTCGGTCAGTGGTTCGAATCCCGCAAGCGGGCTGGCCGCATGGACGCTTTCGTGGTTCTTTTCTATGTGCTTGTTTGCCTTAGAAAGCCCTTCACGAAAGCATCCTTCCCCTTAGGCAAATAGCCCTCGAATACTTTGTCATAATTAAATTCTTCTTCTTCTTCAATGGCCAGACAGCCCAGGATGGGCCCTTGCTTTCCTCAGAATCGCATTCCAAGCTCTTCTGTCTTTATCCATGGACATCCAATTAGTTATTTTTAAAATTCTTAAGTCTGTTTCCAAACAGTCGAGCAACCTAAGTTTAGGTCTTCCTCTTCCAAACCAAACACTTTGAGAAGATATCTCTTGTGTGCTTAACCATATTCAAAGAATCTAACCTAACTTGATTGTGCGCTGCACATTCACCCGCTATTATGAGTTTGAAAACTGCTAAAATTCTAGCAATAAAATTTAGTTGTAAAGCTGGAAAAATAGCAACGGAGACATTCGAAATGTTACCGAAATTGTACAGACATCAAGCATTATCGCCATTCAGTGTTTTTCGACGTACCGACGAACTTACAATAAATCGGAAGGTATTGAGAATGAACCAAGGTATGGTCGCAATTTATGTAGAACGGATAAGTGTATCGAGAAAGTTTGTTAACTGTTGCTGACATATCCTCACCTGTGTATCAATCACTCTTCCAGTGACAGCGGATGAGCTTAACATCAGTAAAGATATGGCTCCCAAAATTGCCGTAGAAAATAGTGGAGAAAAGTGTTCTCACTTTATCTCTCACGCGTTGACTGCAGAATAAATAGAAGATCTAACAACTGCATGTCATGGTTTGATCTTAATGGCAAGCATTCACTCTGATATTTTCGAACAAATTGCGTCTATAGATAAAATTCGGTGCTTTGTTAGTGATCCTAATGGCAGTCATTACCCTCGGAAAAGACAAACCGTGGCCACAGAAACTCTAGCTTAAGAAACCTCGAATAAAAACCATGTTGTCGAAATTTTTTTATCGGAAAGGGAAACTTGCGAGGAACATTTCGGACAGATGGTGAACGTCATTTTCTGTCTGTTAATATGTTTTGGGATCATCCAAGGGTAGACTTGAAAGACATCCAAGGGTACTCTGAAAAGACTGAGTACCGAATTCTCGCTATTTCTTTGAAGAACAGATACTACAGAAGAAGGTTTAAATAACCTTTGTATTTGAGCTAAAGTAAACAACGATTGCACTCCCTCGGTACACACAATTTACCACCAGTTGTGGCTAAGTAACTCGAACAGGAAAAAAAATATAAAATCACAATAAAGTACGATGGACTACACGACTGGCTCTTTATTTATCTAAAGCGCTTAATCGATTGCACACAGCAAAGCCGAACTTAGAATATCAATATAATCTGAAGAGGATGACTAATACCAACTATTCACATACAAGACTACGTCAAACACGCGGCATAAAACTTGTAACTCCCTCATTATTAGTACTGAGGAGCTCTTAAGACCGTTGCTTAAATACTGCTTCAGAACTCACTTCGAATTTGCATACGCGTCTTCAAAATTTTCATTCTGGCAGGAAACTGAAAACAAAAGAGAAAAGAAAGTTTCACAGACTAAAAATAATTGGTTAGAATAAAATAAGATCTTTGCGAGACGTAATGGACATATCACAATTCTCAAATCCCAAGCTCATTCCCCAGATTTGGTACTCTGCGAAAAAAAAAGAAAAAAGGAGAACAGCCCTATATATTCTATATCTCCCTTTCCACTGCGGCGATTGACGAAATTCAAATTGGGTTTTCCATGTCTCGAAAGCGCGACTTAAGGTATATATTAGATTTATATATAGCATTGTTCTAACATAAGTATTTTGACACAAAATTGGTCTTTTTCAGAAATAACGTACCATGTTTTCCATATTATTCTCAAATTATGCCTAATTTTAAATTTTGTAAAATTTGGTGCGAAATTTACGAAAAAATTTAAAAATTGGCGAATTTTTTTCCAGTTTGCGCCAAAAATAATTCACTTGGCGAACTTCTTAATACGTGGCAGCCTATTTTCCTATCCCTTCCATTGTGCAGGAGCGGAAAAAAAGTCACATCGTTAATACCTTTTTATATTGTGCATGAACGGAAAAAAAGTCAAAATCGTTCCTACTTTCAAATAATTTTAACAAAGTGCGTAAACCACATTTTAGTTATCATCGCTTTCAACAAAAATATCAAATTTCAAAACGCGACAATATATAAATTCACGTATATCTTCGAAAATGTTAAATAAAAGGCTCTAATTCTTTGCAGGTATGCTACTTTAAGATGACTGTAAAGCTTTTATAGGTTATAATTCAAAATGTTTTTCGAAAAATCTATAAAATTTATTTTAAAATACAAATTTTAAAATTAAATCATAAGAAATGGGTGTATTTTATTTGGAGTGAACCTAAAGTTCGAACTGTGAAAGATGGAATCAAGTAAGTGTAATAAAAAAATAGATATTAATAAATACATACCAAGTTGAATTAACACTAAGCAGCTAAAATTTTTAAAGCTGATTTTTTAAAAACTACTCTTGCGATTTTTACAAAGCTTCGCAGTTTCACATAATTCGAGTGTTAGAATCCAAATATGAAAAACATTGCCATGTCATTTAAAAAAAGTCCGATTTTATGTCAAAATACCTATATTAGAACAATGCTATATAAAAATCTAATCCTAAATCACGCTTTCAAGGGATGAAAAAAGCAATTTGAATTTCGTCAATCGGCCTAGCAGAACGAGAGATATAGGACTGCCCCCCTTTATTTCCCCCCGCAGTGTACCTGCATACTACTCACCTCAACGTTCATTATTTTAATAGCACTCAAGAGATTCAGAAAACCGTAATCACGAATGATAATGACTTCTACGAAAGAATCAAGCAGTTGTACGACCAAGTATCGTATTATATTTAAGGGCTAAGAATTAAGAATATTGTTTTCTTCAACCTTCGGTGATGTAAGAGTACATTTTTACACCTACCTTCTTCACTTAAATTCATCTGAGAAAGAGAATAAAAATAATCCCATGTTTAAAACATTATTTATCAAAGCAATTATCGAGAGTCGCATGTTTTGTCTGAAAATGTAAAAAAGAATAATCACACGTAATAAAAGTATAATAAACAGGATGTGTTTAGTTGTCTTGGCCCTTTTTTCCCATTTCATGTTCTGCAATGGTGTCTTCTGATTCATTTAAATCACATTATCAAAATCGTTTTGCGTTAATATGAAGTTACTTAAAGAAACGCGGAAATAAATCTTCTGATCATCATTCTAACAATCCTGTAAACAGAAATAATATCAAATGTACCAAAGAGCATCATCCTTTCTCGAATTTATTAAGTTAATTGCTTCAAATTGTTCTGGGAATACATAATGCACGTTACGCCGGTTTTGATAGGATTTTAATTTCAATTTCTTAGCATTTATATAATGCGTTCTTTCTCTGATAACTACCTAAAATATTATTATTCTTCAGATACTGTAAGAAGGGTAGCAGAGAAAAGAAAGAGGTGAAACCTAACGGTCAAGAACAGATGTAGATTCTTAGTCATTAGCATTATGAGCACACGGTTACAGCTAAGCATTCCTCTCTCCCTTTTGAGTCTCATTAATATTTATCATTTTGCATAAATAATTGCATACGGTTCTACCAACCTTTTTGCAAAACTAGGATTAGTTTTGGAATATGCAGGGCGCACCGAGATTGAAATAGAAAAAGGCATAAATAAAAAAAAATGGCGCTGAATAAATGAAGGAGAGTATTTTTTTAATGTTAATCTCCCAGGGTTATTAGAGTTTGCCCGAGAGAAATTTTATTATTCATTTTTGATTTTTTATTTATTAAAAAAAGCTAAGTCGTGCAGTCTGTATACTCGAAACAAAAGAAACATACTTTTTTTTTTTTTTTTTTGGTTTCGTTCGTTTTTCTTTTTCTTTCGATCGGAAAACATTAAATCGTATTGAAGCAAAAATTTCGATATCGAGAGTGATTTAAAAAGTTTTATTGCAATATAAAATAATCCTAAACAAATAAATTTTCTTTTCAGAAACTTAAGCCTGAAGGAAAAGTGTATTTCTAACGTATGTCTTATCTGGCTTTTATGTTCCAATTTAATTTATTGGATTTGCAAACATGATTTATGAAATTCTTATTTATGAAAAATAAAAATGATCTTATACGTAATCAACAAGGGAAACGTATAGAGATTTATTAAAACGTATTAATATCTAATTACAAAATATCAAAATTTTTCAATAACAGTTAGATAATGTTTCAGAAACATGCTTCCATATGTAATGGGAAAAGGAAGTTTTGATGTAAATGTTGTAAATCGACTGAGAATTTCTCCATTACCTGAATATGAGGTGTGAAATATACGTTGAACTGACAAAACTATTATCAGCACAGAAAAAATCTTAAATTTCAGGGGGGGTGCTGTCTGGTGGATTCTAGAAAATACCAAGAATATTGTACATGGGATAAAGATGTCTGACCTCAACACCTATTATTGAGAACGATAATTCAATATCGGAATCAGGGGTTGCGTAGACTACACGAAGCACGGATGTTTGTAGTGTCCGAAAGGCAATAATCATTTCAATTTTCAAGAAGACACTTTATTAAAGCACAAAACACATAGACAGACATAACAACGAAAACGTGCGCTTCACAATTCGGCACAAAAGGTACACACACACTCTCACTCCCCTTTCTACATTGACTGATCTGATTCTTATACATTCTAGAAGCTGACGTCACTACCCCAGCTTCAGTTCGTAACACCTATGTAAAAAATCGCAGAAGCAGTCACTAGCGTTTCATAATTCAGCGAACTTCGCAAAAAATCAGATTTCGCCTTACGACAAATGTGACAACTAAGGAAATCTATTAGACTAAAACCAAAATTTTAGAAAATCTCTCCTCAGTTTTCCGTTTGAAATATACGACTGTGTCAAAAAGTTGCCGGATAGCTCTGTAGAACCCGTGGAACAAATGGAACCGCAAGTTTTCGATAGCAGCTATAGTGATTGTCAACCTTGATAAGGCAGTGTGCCGATAAACATGACTGTATTCAAATTTTATTCTAAACATGTCTGTATTCAAATCATTAAAAGCTATTACAGGGCAGTTTTTGCGATCACTGTTTTAAGTAGTCTGCGATTACATCATGGAGCAAGCAAGACACACCGAACGTCTTCCGCCTTTCAAGCGCTTGTATAACTGGAAACTTTGCTTATGACTCATTACCGAAGCATGTTCAGTGCTCTGCGGCTAATTTGCCCAGTTTAAGGTAGATATTCACATGTATTCATTGTTCCACGTTTCGATCCATATTGAAATAGCCGATTATCATACGCTCTTGATCACAAAAAATACCGTTAAAATCTCTTGATGTTAACGAAGCGTCTTCCTTACGACAATGCTTCATCAAAATTGAAGGCCACTATAGCCGTTAGCGCAACATTATCTCTTGGCACGCTACAGACCTAATCCAGTACCATTTAAATCCAGCCGAGTATTTCGGTATATTTGACATCTTTTTGAAATATTCAGCATTTTTTTTTATGATGATTTTGAAGTTTATGTCTCAATAAATTCACATTTTATGCAGATAAAGACGGGATTCATAAAATACCACTACTAAAGAATCGAGAATCATATTAGAACATGGCAATGAGCCTCATTAAGATTGCCTGAGTTTAAGATAGCCACAGCTTTCTTTGAGAGGCTTCAAATGGGTTTTTGCGGACTGATTATGATGAGGAATATATAAAGTTTCACTCTTTTCACTTCAAGGCTATGGTTGTTTTACACTATGAATGAGTTTAGACGAAAAGCATGATAACTAAAATACAGTTATCATTCAGCGCAAAATAATGCTGCATTTATATTGTTACGAATTTTGGATACATGTATATAATTTTAATGAAATCATAGTATTTTTTGAATAATGTGACATGAAAATTCGCTGGAAAAATAGGACTACAGGGGCAAGCCTATTTAACATTAAGGCAAATGGCCGTCTCGCTAAATTATACATACAGTTAGAAAGAGAAAATGCCGTAGCAGTATTGTTAGGGGTAGAACGTAGATCCATATCGAAGAGAAAGAATACTGATTGCGTAGAATACTGAAATGTCGATCTACAGTAAATAAGAAATTTGGCAGTTGAGGGAAGATTTTAATTCCATTTTTATTTAATCTAATCGCGCCTATTTTCAGAGCATTTACATTTTTGAATACAATTGCGACAGGAACAGAGCACAGCGAAATGACGTCCAAGCAGTAACAGAGTTATGAGCGAAGTAAGCATTTATGCAATACGGCAGTTCAACAAAGAGGAAGATTTTAATTAATAAAAGTTTCAGTTTTCAGAGTTTAGGTTCCAAAATAACTGCGTCATCGGCATTACGCGAACTTTGTGGCACAGATTAATCTAGAAATGACGCAGTCCGAAAATGTTGTTATTATTTTTAGAATAAAGAGGAAATAACCAAATTAAAAAAGAGCAAATTAAAAAGCTATTGCTAAATTAAGTTATAAAGTTGATTTACGTATTTTTACTTTACATATTGCAAAGAGAAAAAGACTTTTTTCTCGCCAAGCCTTTTTCTCTTTGAAGGGGGGGATATGTAAAATAAAAAATGCGCAAATCAAAATTATAACTTAAAAAGTCTCTTAATTACTCATTTTGAATTTAGGTACTTCCTCTCTAGAAATAACGTTCTGGAAACTGCGTCGTATCCGAAAACTAATTCCGTGTTTTGTCATCTTAAAATTCTGCATTGTCTATAAGTTTTAGCCAATCACATGAACGAAAGATTTTACTATCAATACCTTTGCAATCCAACACCCCTCCCTCTTTCTCTGCCTACGCTTGCTATCTTAAGAACGTCTCTTGCTTAGCTACTTCTATTAAAAATATAATGCGTCATCATCAAAATTGTGGGGTGTAGATTGGCCCGACTGTGATGTGCCTATTTTCCATGCCATAGGACGTTCAACAAGTAATAAAGAGATGGTTAAATTATCAAGTGATTTTTGTAATTCTTCAAACGTTCTTCGCATCTTTTACTACGTAATTGATATATTCAGTGATGATCTAACCTCAATCCACTCGCGACTGCAAAATAATATCTTCACTAGTCAAGCACTCATCTCTCATCAAGTGAATGCGAGGAACTAAATCATATTATCACACACACATCTATATATAATGTTATGTACCCCAAGGTAACCTTGATAAGGTGTATATTGCCTTTGCTAAATATTATTTTATCTTTTCGTTTCCTTAACTCTGCTTAATGCCCATAGTTACACTCAATGTGTTACATAGCTGATTGTACCAAGTATATCCATTGAACTCAGTCAAACCTTTGCCTGTATTGCAATTACCTACAGAACTCATTAATTGTTCACGTTGTGGAAGCTTATTAACAGTAGTTAAGTCTTATATGTCCATCTCTAGCTCCCTACTTGTGAAACTGAAATTGCTCCCCTTACCTGCATTACAAATTCCTTCCATCCCTGAACCACTGACTCCGCCAACACTTTTTCTTGCAGCTCTCAGCACTCGTCTTGCAAGAAACATAACAAAGTGTTTTGTAGCCTTTTGAAAAACACTTTTTAAAGCAGTATTTTACTTGCCCTTTCGTCAAGCAAAGGCTTGGAACTTTGTAGCAAAGTTAATTCAGTCAGTGAGGCCATCTGACTGATATGTTAACTGCTCCAGTGGATCAGCTGCCCGTCGTCGGGGAAAGAAAGAAAGGTCCGGTCCCTGCATAACTGTAATTGATCACTATAATGTAACTGAAACCGTATCCGGCCCTAATATGTAACCTTAACTGTACATGCCTTCCAGAAGTTTCGAGAAATGAAAAGTACTAGAGATTTCTCGGCGATAGATCTCCGCTCTTTACGTGCACTTTTTCATTGCGTTGTGTTTAACGTTCTTAGTATTTTAAAGAGGTTACTACTGATTGAGTTCTATCATCCAGAGAAAAGTTGTACGAATATTTTTGTAGAGCGTTTTGGAACTGTATATCGTTTCTTTTGTGAAAATGAATGTCATCGAGCTATCAATGGTTTTATGGGCATTCAGTTCATTACGAAACCGTACGCACGCAATAATACTTACAAAATGGGGTGCTAATGGTTTATTTTGGTTCATTCTATAGCTGACCAAATTTATTTTATGCCGTCATAAACCCTGAATTAGAATTTGATTCTGATAACATTTCACAACAGTAGCCAGAATAGCTCGTTTGATTAATTAAATCTACAAAATATTCAAGACTTAACTGTTAAAGCGAGTACTCTCCAAAGAACACTAGCTCGCATTTGCACCACACACGTTATAAGCAGGAAAGCTGTTTCTGTATTCCTTCAGTGAAGTCATGGCCAGCGGAACAAGCAGCGCACCGCGATATTAGCCATATGGCAATTCCAAAACTCAAAAGAACTGAAAAACTTACCAATACTTCCAGCTGCGCTGAAGTGTTTCAAAGCTTTTTGTAAAATTCCTATCTCAACTAGTTTTCACAACATAGAGATCCATAACTTTTGAAGGTCTTTTAAATCTTCTGCTAATAAGCTTCTGGCCACCCAAATTTATTTCCAAACACCTCAAAAGCAAATCCTTAATATTGTTGCGTGCGTACGGGTTCGTTATGGATTGAATGCACAAGTCGTTAAAAAGTTCTTAAAAATTTATTCTTTTCACAAATTTATTCTTCAAAATGCTGAAATATTTCTTCAGAGATATTCGCACAATATCACAATATCTCAAACGTTTAGCAAAACTCAATTCAAAACAGATATCTCACAATTATATCTCACACCGAAATCGCTACAATCAATAACAGCATTAAGTAAACAAGCAGCAGTTCGCTTTAAACAACTACAACTGAGATGAGGTGTTTCAATTCGGCTTTTATAAGCTTTTTAATTACCATCAGAACAATCTCAATTTTTCTAGATTTTTCTGAATGGCAACAGTAAATATGAGATATTTATTTATTAAACATTAAATGCACCGTTTTTTTTTTTATTTTTTCGACGTAGCTTTCTCTTCAAAAATCGTCTGCGTTGCACGGGAAAATAAAGCAACTTTAATTACAATTCTAAATATATAGCCAAATAAATATGAAATCCGTAACAATATTTCTGCTATATTTTCTAATCCAATTCACCATATCAATTTCAAAAGAGTCCAAAATCCTATAAAAAAAAAAAAGCTTTTTATTTCTGACATGAGACTATCAACCTACACTGGTGTGCAAAAATTAAGGACTAGACGGTTTTTTCAATATAACTTTGTACAAAAGCTTTCCAAATCATCACATTTAATACCGTAAGATACCCAATACGTAAGGACATGAGTAATGTAAGCAACACTTACTAAAAGAGAAATCAGAGGGATAAAAAGAAGCTTTATTGAAAAAGTAGCATGGAGCGCAATGCGACTGAAGGCCGAAACATCCCTGTGATGGGTGTCCAGCAAGAAACATCCGGTCTTTA
>KK113702.1:22835-65213 GCA_000611955.2 Stegodyphus mimosarum
CTGCCTAAATGGAGGGACGCCTTCGTGGAGGACTTTCTAAGGGAAACTGGCTCGTATACATGTTACACATGGGGAAAACCACGAAAACGCCCATGCAGCTTCCCGTTCGCGGGATTCGAACCTCGGACCGAACTACCAGTGTTCAGGGTCTTTACCGCTCGGCCGCTGGTGGGCCCCACCAGTGTAGAGTCATAACATTTTTATTATATAAACATACCTGTTAAAGTCATTTAATTATTTAAAATGCATCATAATGTTATAGATTTTGTATTTATTTAGCTATTTTTAGTAAAATTGTAATTAAAATTGTTTTATTTGCGCATGCAACGCAGCGCGTGACGAATTGTTAGAGAAAGCTGAGCCGGAAAGTAAAAATGCAACAGCACGTGCACTTAACATTGAATAAAAGTTTATCTCGGTAATTGATATTTAATATGAATAAATGTAATTGACTAGCTGTAACCGTATAATTTGATGTTTAATGAATAGATATCTCGTAATTGTTTTTGCTATCTTGAAAAATCCAGAAAATACGATAAAGTTCTCGTTGAATGATTAAAAAGCTTATAAAAGCTGGAGGAAAACATCTCAGCTCAGTAGCTCAGTAGTAAAGTTTTATATTTAATAAAAACATGAAAATTACAGGGCATTTAGTATTTCGTTGGATAACCTTTAGGTAAAATTACGTTTTTCTTTCACTCTCCCGCATGGGTATAGCTGGGTATGTGTTTCGCGTAAGAATGTTCATTTTGTTCGATGACTTCGTAAGAATTACTTTTAGTAGAGCTTTCGAAGAAACGCCATGTTTCCTCATAAACAGCCACAGGTGTTTAATGTGTAGGATTACTAATGGAAGTGTAAGGATCTTATACAACAAACAAACAAAACAAAAAAGTAAGATTTTATACACGCGTATATTTTATTTTATTTTCAAATCACTAAACGACAACATCTTCAAATCTCCTGAATTGACGGTTGGACGAATATATACGGATGCTAGAATAAATTTTGACTGGCCATTAACAATTACATCAACCATACAAATCGCTTGCTTCTGAATCCTGTATTCTCTGCCGCTGCTTAACAGTAATTTCTGTTGGCACACAACTTGCTACACTCGTCAAAGTTTTATAAACAAAATAAAATACGGTAAACACCACCCGAACACACTTACTGTCTACGCACGACTGTCTACCAGATGATTTTACTGCCCAAACGGGGTCTCGCATTCGCACAGAGCTTCACCGAAATTTTGCTATTTTTGACGCGTTACTATTAGTATACAATCTGGCTAATTAAAAAAAATTGTGTGTTTGCTGATGTGCTCTTTTTGTCTATCTAATGATGTATTTAGATTGTTGTAACATTTGTACTTTCGAAGATATAAACGTTCGCGCACACCTTAAATAGCGTCTTAAATTTTACTTTCCCATCATACCATAATGGAGGAACGTAATCCTACCTTAGAATATATTAATAAAATTGATAATTAATTGTTTATTGATATGAAGCTCTGTCGTACAACAAAGTCATGTTTTATACGCCAAGTTTTGGAATTTAAAAGTCATCCGAAAGAAATATCCTAAAATTAAAGCTATTGCCGAACCAACATTATCAACAAGTCAATAACTTAACTACGGAAAAGAAGAAATTTTTGAATATTTTTGAACGAGCTGAATAAAGAATTAAGTTCAGTGCTTTTATACCAAACGTTCGCAAAAGTACATCAATACACCAACACATTAATTAAAATCCAATTTTAATGCAGTTAGAATCTGTGAGTTTGTGTCTGATAACGTGTTTATATTGTCAGGACTGGGTGTTCTATGCATACTCTTGGCGAACATATTCGTGAGGTAGTTGAAGTCCTGATCTTGAACAGGGAGCTGAATGCAGCTATGTTCTGTGGTAGAATACTGTGGTTAAGTGGGAGAATAACTGCACGTAAGAAGAATTTAAAATCCTCTTTTATAAAACCACAATATTTACAGCCACTTCCCAACTCGGGAGGGATAACGGAAAATAATAACCGCGCTAGGATCTAAACTGAACAATCAAATAATTTAAACTAATGTTAAGTAGAAATTAAGTAGTCGTTGCTCACAGAGCTATAAACGCGAGGTTGGCCTCTATGCTAAACGATCAATGGTGCATAGCAAGATTTAGCTAATACTAACGCACTTAGATTATTTCAATAAGTAATAGCGTAACAGCGCTAAGGCTTAGAATTTAAATGCTAGCTAGTCAGGCGAACGTCGAACAGAGCAGCAGTGATCTGAGACTAAAAGCTCTCTCACTCCGAGAAGTTCCTTGCTAACGCTTAAATACAAACTTGGCTCCACTTCAAATTAGCATAAAGCTGAAACGGGCGCTCATTCTAACGGGAAGTTGAAATAAGAACACATAGGAAAGGGAAATTAAAATAAAACTTTGTTAGTTTAAACTAAAACCTTACAATATTTATAAAATTAAAAGTAATAAGAATACAAAAAGTCTAATAAACAGCTTTGTCCCCAAACTTTTGTATATATTTTTAGACTAATCGTTATCTTTAAGTTACGAATGCGCAATTACTTGTACTTGTTTGTAATAGATTGAATGTACACAGGTCCGATGATAGGGTAATAAAATTTATTTTATCAAAAGAAACACTCCAAAGTTCTGGAATTTTCCACAGTTCACAGTATCACAGAGTACAATCAGTAGTTACGCATCAAATACTAGGGATGTTAAACACAACGCAATTCAGAGCGCATCTAAATGTAAAGCTAACTCGGACTATCTCATTTCCAGCGAAACTAACAAATCGTGCCAACAATAACTAAACAACTGAGAGCAGATACTTTCTGCTTCTCAAAATTACTGAAAAGCAAGACGAGGGTGGAATTACTGCTACAGCTAATATAGTAGTCAATTAATTACATTTATTCAATTTCAATACATATTACGGTGATACAGGACAGAACAGGAAACCAAGAAATAAGCAGCTGCACCGTCATGACGACTTACCAGCTTAATTGCTTATTACATAGGGCATCCACTATCTGCTATTTATTGTAAATACTGCAATATTTACATAATCATGGCAATATTATGTAATTTGGTTGCATAATAATATCAATAACGTAACAATAATATCAATAATATATCAATAACATAGCAATTGCATAGAAGTAACATATAATAGTTGTTTTTGGTTACATTTTGGTAATGTAACAACTACTTTTGATTAAGTAAATACGTAATAATACTTTATTACATAGTTATATGATAAAATAATGGTATTTACTCTGCCTTTAAATTGTCGCAGTTTATTGATAAATAGTTTATTAGATTTTGGAGCTTTTCTCTAAGGATGTTACTTTTTAGTAGTGGTTTGAACCATAGTTTGCCATTTCCTGGCGTATGTGGTTGAGAACGTAAATCTTTAGTTATATCACATTCAAACTGTTGTCAGCTTGGTGATATCTCCACAAATTACCGAGATACCCATTTACCTCAATGCTAAATGCCCTTGCCCTTGTATTGCGTACTTTTCGGCATAGCTTTCTCTTCAAATTTGCTTACATTACACAGGAAAATGCAATAATTTCACATAGAATTCCACGAAAATTACCTACCGAAGTACAGAATTCGTAAGAGTATTATTATTAAGTTGTATGTTAGATGTTACAGCGAAACATGTTAGGAGTTCAGTGAAAAAAACTATTCTTTTAAAAGAAAGTTCTGGAAATCCCTTTTCTAGATGGAATATTTGTGCATTGCAATGCAAATATATTCCTAGCGGAATCTTATTCATTGAACCTCTAAACTGAATTAAAGAATATTAATGATGTTAATAAGCGCTGTTACGTAAAAATAATTGGAAAACACTGCGCTAAATGTATCTGTTCGTATTCGTTAGTTTAGTTCTAGCTTTCCGTTTTTAATCTGATGGTAATAAATATTACAATTGAATATAATCTCTCTGAGCCGGAACCTAGAATACCAGCAATAAAATTTTTCAGAAATCGCTTGTATTATATATAAAAGGACCTAGAGATATTATTAAACTGCTTGGAAAATAACAAAATTTAGAATGCTAGTGATTCCATCATTTTGTATAAAGAAAAATGCATATAGCAATTTGTCACTCAATTTCCTTTCAGTTATTAAAAACAATTAGTGCTATTCCATAAACTCATGTAGTGCTATTCCATAAACTCATGTATTCCATAAACTCGAATATTATATATTTAGTTAACTCAGAACCCAACAGATGGCAGCATCACAGAGAATTTTTAGCAGCATTCTTGCGGTCTCTTTCATAACGTATATAACAGTTTTCTGTGCATTGATTATCCTAAATAAGTCAATGCATTTCACATGGATGTTACATGTGGCTAAAGCTAAATTTTATATTCTTTTATAATTTTGGGGTTTACAGCATACATTTTTAAAAAAGTTCAAATTTTAATACTACACTGTTAATCTTTAAATAATAACTTTTTCCACAGGATTAAATTAAGCTGCTCAAATCAGTAACTGCATTTAACTACTTACGTGAAGGCAGAAAAATTCCTTCCGATTTGTAGAAAATGCAGCCTTATCTGTTATTGTACAATAATTATCTTTTGAATTATTGTAAAGGTTTTCTCATCCATAAGTTACTTAGTCACGAACTCCAGGGTTAAATTCGTATTTCGTTGATTTTCTAACGCAGCTTTCGCATTTTCAAACTGTAGACGGAGGGACATCAAAATATAAACTCCTGTATCTACATCACTTACTTCTGCTTCAAATAATCACAAATTCACTACTAATGAATGAATTTGCTCTTTGGCAGCTGAGGCTGATAATTCGTTAAAACCATCGAAACTAGTCCTGTGAAAATTTGCAAATATAACACTAATATTTGTTGTTTGAACTTATTAATTAATACTCGTACTAATATTTCAGTGGAAAATTCCAAAGTTCTGAAATATTTCTTTTGACGAAAATAGATTTTTATTAACCCATTATCGGACTTATGCATTCAATCTATTATGAACGCAACAATATTTAATGTTTGGCAACGCTATTTTTATTTCAGATTTCTCTCACGAATTTTTGGAATCTGAGGATATCTCTCGAAATTCAACTCCCCGCCGTTCCGAAAGAGATAATGCCTCAAACAAGCAAATAGACGAGCATAGATTTTAGTAGTATAGATACTGCTGACGCAAAATAACTTTCGAGCTATGCAACTATTTGCGTATCCAGCTAAATAGCTTGCTTCTAAAATGAATAACCATGCGTTGCTTTTAAGAGCCTGATAAATCTGAAGTTCCGTTGGAACGAAAATAAAGGCTAATTTTAAATACAGGAAGGAAAAGATACGAAACCAAGATGAAAGATTTGGTGCAACAAAACAGCTACCTGCAGTTACTGCTGCTAATAATATCTGTTACATACTGCTTTTTTCGATTCACAGATAGATTAACTATGTCCTTATTTACATATTCATAGTTCACTAAATCCACCAGTCAGTCTTGTTAAGGCTACGCAGACTTAGAAGTGAGCGAAAGGTGTTTTACATATCACTCTGTAAGATAAAATAATACTATTAACATAAAATTGGGTGTGTAATTGTATCCATACAAGCGCCACTATATTTTTTGTAATATTTATATCTAATTTAAGAAATTATGAGAAATTAGAGTCTTTTGTTATTTTTGTTGTCATTATGATTAAATACTGTGCTAATAAGTGTTTGATATAATACAGTAATTTAGCTAGTTGTAATGTTTAGATGCTAAACTGAGTTTCCAAGTTTATGTAAAAACTTCTTTCTGATTCTGCCCATTTACCTCCTGCAGCCAGTCTCAAACAAATGAAATCCTAACGGAGGAATGGCCATTACTATCATCTGCTATGGTTGGTTACCTTGTTAAAAGCACAGGCAATAACTGTAACGTTTATGTGGAATTTCGGAATACTCACATATCTTATTAATGTTTTCTATAGTTTTTGTTTTGTTCGTTTTTAGTTTAAACAGCAATTTTTAATGACAAAATTATGGCATCATACACAGTCCAGTCACATTAATGTGACCATCTGTCAAAAGCCAGAATAACCACCTTCCGCAGAGCGGACTACTGCGAGACGTGCAGGAAGAGAGTCACATAGGTCCCTGAATGTGTTCTCTGGGATGTTGAGCCATGCCGACTCTAATGCCGTGACCAGCTGCGCTAGATTACGCGGTTGAGGATCCATGGCGCGAACAACTCGATCGAGATGGTCCCACAGATGCTCGATTGGGTTTAAGTCAGGTGAGTTTGTTGGCCAGGGGAGGACGGTAAACTCATCCTGGTGCTCTTCGAACCACGCACGTACACTGGCAGCTGTATGGCACCTCGCATTGTCCTGCTGGAAGATGCCATCATCCTGAGGAAAAACAATGCGCATGTAGGGGTGAACATGGTCCGCAAGGACAGATGCGTACTTGTATTGATCCATTGTGCCTTCCACAATGATCAGTGAACCTAGAGAATGCCAGGAAAACATTCCCCAGACCATAATGCTCCCGCCTCCAGCTTGGACCGTTCCGGCAATGGTTGCAGGGTGGTTCCTTTCAGAGGTTTCACGCCTTATACGCCAACGTCCATCTGTCCGATGGAGCATAAAACGCGATTCATCCGAAAACGCAACCTGTCGCCACTCAGTGGACGTCCAGCTGCTGTACTGGCGTGCAAATTCTAGCCTTCGCCGTCGATGAACAGCAGTCAGCATAGGTGCACGAACCAGGCGTCTGCTTCGGAGGCCCAGACGCAGCAATGTTCGCTGAATAGTACTTTGGGAGACACTTTTGGTAGCCCCTTGGTTCATTTTGGTGGTCAGTTGCTCAACGGTAGCCCGTCTATCTGCCCGAACGCATCTCCGCAACCGTCGTTCGCCTCTGTCATCTATGGCCCGTGGTGCACCACATTTGCCACGTCGCTGATTTTGGACAGTCCCATTTTGCCATGCACGGTACACTTTTACCACGGCGGCACGCGAACAGTTCACAAACTCAGCCGTTTCGGAAATGCTTCCACCCTTGGCCCGAAAGCCAATGATCATGCCCTTTTGGAAGTCGGATAAATCGCTTCGTTTCTGCATTACGCCAACGATTGAAATGTTTTCCGAAGCTCTCACACACCCTTTATATACGCTCAACTGCACTGTGCTGCCACCTGCCTTCTGTGATTGGTTATTTAACTCTGACATGGAAAGTACGTGGTGGTCACATTAATGTGACTGGACTGTGTATTATAATTTGCGGGAATATATTTTATTTAATTAACAGTTATTTTATGTTGAAATAGCTTTCCCATCGCTCTTCCTTTCAACTTACACTTTCTTGCCAGAATGTAAATGATGTAGCGCGCGTGTATTTGAATCAGGTAGAAAGAAATTAGTACTTACGGGAAGGTTTTGGAAATTGAATTCAGGGCTGCCTTACTGCTACCTTGATTTCTCCAGCGATTAGATTTCTTTGGCATTGAGCGCTTCTTGCCTTTAAGACTTGTTTACGTCGACTTTTGAGTCAGAACCAGCCTGCGAGGTAATTAACCTGCGAAACCGTTAAGCTAAATTTAACTTCATTTATTTTTAAGCTGGCCATTACCTTTTTGAGTTAAACCCAAATAGATGGCTTTCGTAAGCACGAGTTGGTGCAATTTGTGAAATTTCTATGAGTTAATAAAGGGTTCTTTACACCCTTCTCCTGATTTTGTCGGACTTTAAGACTTTCGGATTATTCCCTAAACAGTCTTTTAATTTTTAGCTCAGTTTAAGATACCAAACCACACGACACGTTTTAAATTTATGAAAATTAAGTATTGCTCAGCATCACAGGATTAAACGAATTCTGTTCCAGAAGCTTACATTTCCTGCACAGATGTTTTCCAGTATACTGAAATGCTACTGTGAACTTCAGACGATGGAACGATAACTTAATAAACGACCCCACTAACCTTTATTTCCCAAACTAATTATTGTATCATAAAATTAGAGGAAGAAAGCGTGGTTGAGGAATAGTGAAAAACTTTCTGCATTTCCAAATCAGTATATTTAACTTGGATCAAAACAGTTTAGATACTTAAAAGTACTGTTGTGTGCGTACAGATTCTTAACAGATTAAATGCACAAGAACCGGTCGTGCGACGTATTTTTAGCAATTTCTGCTTCTGGAAATTGCGGGAATACAATAGGAGGATGGAAGTTTGATTACAGCTAACATAGTTGTCAATTACACTTAATTAATTTAAATGCAAAACGTGCAGACAGACAACATAGACTCCCATTCTGGATTTGACTAGCAAAGCCTGTCGGGTTGTATATCTATGATCCAGTGACCCTCGTCCAAGCGGGCGCAACCCCCGCAGTCCCTGTCCGGCTTTATACAAAGCATAGGGCAAAGCAATAACAGGAAGGCAGGAATCCGCTCCATCGGCAACATACGTCGAAAAAGAGTTCTGTCCACTCTGTCAGTCCCTGTCACGAGAACTGAATGGGGCCAAACCCTCGAGAGCAAGGTCGGTTATCTCCGATCTAGCTCCACCAGAAACAGAGGAATAGACACGACAGTACCAGTACGGTCCCTGCCAAGCCCGAACCAACCTTAGAATGAACTAGGGCTCTAGTCATGTGAAGTCGACTTATATACCCCCGTGGTTGAGACTGCCTAAGTACAGATCCTAGCCAGTACTTCACAGGAATTCTCGTGAGTCAACCCCCTGGGGGGGATTAATTTAAATACAAATTACAGAGATATCCATTTCCTTAAAATTAAATTCACGTGTTCCTGTATTTTTACTTTTCCGGCATAGCTTTCTCTTAAAATTTGTCTCGCGCTGCATTGCACGGGGAGATGCAATTTTAATTATAATTCTACTAAAATTAGCTATCTAAATGCAAATTCGTAACAGTATGTAATTCTGCAATTGGGAAATCCTAAAATCAACAATAAAAGGAACAAAAGCGGATACAAAACTCGAAGTGGACTTAATCTACGCTGCATACAAAAAAACATCTTAAATGTCAGAGAAAATTAAGTTATGACAGCGGTTTGCAATGACGAACTTTATTTCTTTGAAAAGCTAACAATGTCAGCTTTCTCGTGCTGCCATCTATCGTAAAAACATGGATACCTGTTTCGATGAATGTAAATAATTTGAAACAGTTATCAACTTAATATGCTTTAGAACAACTTGATGGGAAAATATTCGAATTTATGTGTCTTCTACCTCGAATTCGTATTTCTTAAAAAGAATTAATATTCTTGAGACAGTTTGTAATCAAAAAATTTTATTTCTTTCAATTCTTATTTTTTATGAATAACTATATAAATAAAAATAATATAATTAGTTAAAAATTCATAATCGAAAGACTTCAAAGAACAGTTAATTGGAAGGTAATAATTATTATAGTAAAAGTTATAGTACCTTTATCAACAGCAATTCGATGACTAATATTGGAAGAATATTTAACTGGAATTTCCTTGGGGAAAAAAACACAGCTTTACTGTTAAAAAACATAAATTTAAAACTTCTCATAATGAAACTAATGTAATGCTTCTCATTAAAGTGTAACATATTAATGTTTAAAGTTTAATCAGAAAACCTCTCCATGCTGTACCTCCTGGAAAGCGCAAGATATACAGTGTGGTCATAAAGAAACTTTCCCAATTCCCGTCTCTGGCGGCGTATCCTCTCAAGCAACAGAAGTGAAATTTCAGATATTGATATTTTGAAGGTATGCGCTCGAAATGATGAGGATTTAAAGCAGTAAAGCTCTCGCGGTTACGGTTACCGTGAAAACGTGTCAAAATATTGAATGTCAGCAACTCATTTTTTCTTGCCTAAATTGATCGCCGCAATGGAATGATATATGTATGTCGAAAATTGCTTGCATAAAATATCTGCAAAAAAGAGCATTCTCAGTGGCATAATTTTTAAATAATGAATGGAAATTAAGTTTGATAATACTGGACTATAAAGAGACCTATAATGGAAAAGCATTAGCATAGTTAAAAAAAGGCTAAAAGTTGTTTGAGGATGCAAAGGGTAAAAGATGCTGTTTCAGAGTCCTCCTTTTGTAATTTACCCTCAAAAATCACCTCTGAGCCAAATTATTATAGCTTCTCCACTATAGCCAAATTATTATAGCTTCTCTGCAAGCCGTCCATACTTGCTGGGAAACGGATGCTCAGTCAACCTTAGAACCAAATGGACACAGAAAAAATAAGGTAAATCAAAGCAAACTACTAAAGCTGTTCGCACATGTTTTAGACAGATTTCATTGAATTTACAGAAATATTTTACCTAAACTTTTATGTTTAAATGTTCTGTTTGATAACCCTTATTCTTTACAACTATTCTGTACCGTAATTTTCAAGACAATAACGCTTTTTTTAGTAGCGGAACAGGGATTTTATCTCATTCCTCTCCAACAGATTTCCAAAGTTCAAGAAGGGTTGTAGGTCGACGTCTGGCCAATCCGATTTATTGAAGACTCGGAAATTTGTATTTAAATTAAATAAGTGTAATTGACCACTATGTTAGTTGTAACCGTACTTCCATCCTCCTATTGCATTCCCGTAATTTCGAGAAGCAGAAATTACTAGAAATACCTTGCGCGACCGGTTCCTGTGCATTTAATCTATTTAGAACCTGTACGCATACAACAGTACTTTTAAGTATCTAAACAGTTTTGATCCATTTCAATATACTCATTGGAAATGCAGAAAATTTCTCACTATTCCTCAGCCACGCTTTCTTTGTATAATTTAAGTTTAAAAAGCGCAACAATTCTTCAATGATACCTCACGAGATTTAGTAAGGATATGAGTGAAAGGTAGGGCCTTGCTACACGTTTCTTGTTTCATTTTTCCAGGGAAATTAACAATGGATTTTCAGGTGCAGCTGACTGCTTCGTCTTGACACGACTCAACTGATTGACCACACTGTGGGTAAAGAGAAGATATTTCTTATTTGAAAATTGGGTATAAAATATATTTCTAATAATATGTAGAGTTGACCTTAACAGTTTTCTTCAATCTCTTTAATTTTTTTTTCTCGTTATATCAAAAACGAGCAAAAATCGTAAACCCTTTAAAAAACTTTATTTAGATTCTTTGAAACATATTCTAAGAATTTTTCTTCTCTTTGATAATAACAAATGAATATGATTTTATTCCGGTCTTTTAAATGCATCTGAAACTCCTTTATTGTGCAACATTTTTCCATTTTTGTCCGAATAATTGTTTCTCATTGAGAATTCTGCAGTGCCTTCTGCTTTCGGCGATATATCGTGGAGAAAGACGATACGCATCACGTTTTGTCACCTTTTTAACAATCAAATCATCATTAATTACTTTGTTCCCGATTGACACCGAGCATTTTAATAATTATGCAACTGTGCTTTGACCTGCGAAGATTTCTTTTGACATGAAAATTCTTCCTTTTGCAACATTCCTTTTTTACTTTGGATATGTATTCGCAACACTATTTCTCCTTGAAGCCAAACTTTTACGTTGTTTCCCTTCTCTTTGACAATATTATCTCTTCTTCTTTTAGGCACGGAAAAAGCATGGATTTCGCTGCATTTTTAATAACTAGATAAAAATAATTCTTTTCGGAAAAAGTTCTCTATACATTCCTTCTTCGAAAACGCCATTTTGCATGAAAATAAAATTGTCAAGTAGCAGACGATAATTTACTTTCAAAGATATAGCTGCAGTTTAAAAAAAATTCCAAGCAGGCGATGGTTTTTTAATAACAAAACAAAGTCGTCTAAAAAATGTGCGAACAGTTTTATGCAACTACCTTTGTATAAAAACATTGTAGGGATTTATATTTATTTTAAATAACCAGATAAATTTAATTTTAAGTTACTTTACTATAAGCTTTCATTCCCCTAACTGTCAGTGCTAGAATATTTAAATTTGGTAGCGCGCGTAAGAAATGCAAATTCTACCAGTGGGAGAATAAGTTTAAATTTTGACGTTCCAATAGAGAGAGAGAGAGTTTGGGAAATTTTCGTGCGTGCTTATACGCAAGCTTCCGATTAGCAGTTACTGCTGGTCAAACGTGGCTTAATCGCTATTATCTTTCTGCCACTAGACTCAACTACGCGCTGTAAGATACAGGATTGGAGGACCCCTGCAGTGTAATTCTACTATTTGTGAACTTCTTAAATTTGGTTCTACTGTTTCAGTTACCGCCTAAGTTGAGGTGTAGTATGTTAGCGTCAAGTTGACGCACTGTAAATTATTTAAATAATTTAATAAAGGGCAATTTTAACCCTTCTTCAGTGCAATCACTATTTCTCAAGATTCTACACAACAGAAAAACAGTAAAACTTTACACTTGGCGCCCGAACTTCTAATTCGAATCCAATGGTCAATATAATAAGTACCCAAAAGACAAAAAGTAGCTATCGCCTCCAGTGCCCTAAGAGGACAGGCGGAATCTTGGTGGAAAGGGATTGGAAAATTCTTACGCGGGGAAGCTGGAAGCCTCACCTACAATTTTAAAATTTTGAAAGCGGCGCTTCTGAAGGTCTTTCCGATCGTGAAAGATCGTGCGAAGCTTGAAGCCGAACTCTACATCTTTTATCAACTGATAGTTGAACACCCTACCGAGTTTATCCTGCGTAAAGTCAAACTAGTGAATATGCTATATGGAAGCAAACTCAATAACGAAGTAATTGAAATTATATTACCAAGATATTATATTACCCGCAGTACAAGATTTCGTGGAGCTGAGAAACCCACAAACGCTGCAAGAGCTATTCGAATTAGCCGTAACGTTTCAGAACAGGAGGACAGCGGAAAATTCGAGATTCCTTACCCAGGTTTACTATCAGCAGTTCTCCCGACAGCCGACTGCAGAAAGAAACAAATACAATGGAGGAAAACGTTTTCTAACCGTCAACAAGCAAGAACAAAAACGGTAAAACCAAAGACCACCAGCGTGACCAGCAAACATCAGGAAGAAAAACGAATTTAAACGAATAGAGGGGCCTGAGAAATTGAGGGTTCGGACCCCATATGCATCGCAAAATCCCTCTAAGTTTTATGTATTACCGTGGTAGTCAAGAATTCCCAACTACCGGTAACCCAGTTTCTTTTAAAGGACGTACCCGTAGTTGGAGGAAGGTCGCAGTGTGACAAGTGTGGCTGCAGAGTTCGGAATTGCTCACAGCATCGTTTCACGACTTTGGAAACAATTTCAAACTACAGGAACAGCTATCCGAGGGTTTAGTAGTAGTCGTCCACGAGGAACCACATCCGCAGATGACCGGTATATTGCCTTACAGGCCAGAAGAAACAGGCGGCAGACAGCGGGAGAAACCGCTAGACACACGACACAGGCGACTGGACGACCGATATCGCGTTTTACCGTGGCCAGAAGACTGCACGGTGATGGGGATGAGTACTCTTTACAGATGAGAGCAGATTTAGTCTGAATTGCGATTCTAGACACATACACATCTGGACAGAACGGGGAACACGCAATAACCCCTTCAACATCATCAAAAGGGACTGTTTTGGAGGTCGCGGAGTTCTCGTTCGAGCAGACATAATGCCTGGTAGCCGGACCGACCTTCATATCTCCCAAGGAGGTTCGTCACCTGGGACTGCTATTATAACGAGGTTCTTCTTCCTTACATGCGTCTTTTCACAAGGGCTATGGGTCCTCAGTTCCTCTTCATGGACGACAACGCTCCACCTCATCGCACAGTTACTGTCGAAGAGCTGTTGAAGAGTGAAGATATTGAACACATGGATTGGTCGGCAAGGTCTCTGGATCTAAATCCCGTCAAGCATGTACGGAACTTACTAGGTTAATATTAGTCCCGTGGCAGCACGTAACTTATCGCCAGTAACGGTTCCGAAACTGCGATTGGTGCTACAAAGAGGAACGAGCAGCAGTGTCTCAACAGCTCATTAACAACCACATATCCAGCATGCACAAATGATGTGAAACCAGCCTAGCAGCCAGGGAAGATCATATCCCCTATTAAAGACCGGATGTTTCTTGCTGGACACCCATCACAGGGATGTTTCGGCCTTCAGTCGCATTGCGCTCCATGCTACTTTTTCAATAAAGCTTCTTTTTATCCCTCTGATTTCTCTTTTAGTAAGTGTTGCTTACATTACTCATGTCCTTACGTATTGGGTATCTTACGGTATTAAATGTGATGATTTGGAAAGCTTTTGTACAAAGTTATATTGAAAAAACCGTCTCGTCCTTAATTTTTGCACACCAGTGTATTGTGGAGAGCTAAAAGGGGATTAAAGTTTAAAATTTCAGCATGAATGTGAATTAAATAATTGTGGCATGAAAAACCGTAACGTTCGGAAAAGCTGAGAAAGCTACGCTAAATGTAAAAAGGTTAGAACTTAATAGACTGTATTGTGAATTTAAAATGTTATTTAGAATCACATATTCATAAGTGTTCCTTCCAGATTACTGGAAGGAGTTGACTGAAGCCCAATCAAAGAGGAGGAAGGATGTTCAGCAGAACTATGATGACAAAACTTTCTTCTGTGATAATTTAAATTTTAGTATTTTGAATGTAAACGGGGCTTAGATCTTGTTAGTTGTAGAATTTATCAGTTTGTAATAGGTCTTTAAGGACCTTTATTTAAGTCTGTTAAATTCTGGCATGCACAAATGTAGGGATTGATATTTATTTTAAATAGCCAGTTAAATTTAATTTTAAGTTACTTTCTTGTAAGCCTTCATTCCCCTAATTGTCAGTGCCAGAATATTTAAATTTGGTAGCACGCGTAAGTAATGCAAATTCTACCAGTGGGAGAATAAGTTTAAATTTTGACGTTCCAGTAGAGAGAGAGAGAGTCTGAGAAATTTCCGTGCGTGCTTATACGCAAGCTTCCTCTTAGCAGTTACTATGGTTAGACGTGGCTTAATCGCTATTATGTTGCTGCCACTAAACTCATCTACGCGCTGTAGGATATGGGATTGTATGAGCCCTGTAGTGTAATTCTACTATTTGTGAACTTCTTGAATTCTTAAGTTTGATTCTACTGTTTCAGTTACCGCCTAAATTGAGGCGTAGTATATTAGCGTCAAGTTGACGCATTGTAAATTATTAAAAGTTTTAATAAAGGGAATTTTAACCCTTCTTTAATGCAATCACTATTTCTCAAGATTCTACACAACAGAAAGACAGTAGAACTTTACAGCATTAAAAAAAAATATTCTTTACCTGGACTTACTTTATAAGAGGAATGTTGAAAACTTTTGAATACGAATACATATGCACTTTTTCTCAAGAATTTCTAAAAGTATACAACAGAATAATCACAAAGAAGCAAGCCGTGATATTAGTCATTATTTCGATTGTTGGAAAACAAATAGCTGGTAATTTTAAATTGCCTACTCAATTCAGGCCCTTGCGCGATCAACGTGAACATTTTTTGTATGTTATATGACTCAACATTATAAATTTTGTTTAAAGAAATGCATGGTGGGTGTAGCAATGTTGAGTGTAAGACACATGAAGCCTATCCGGATGGATCTTGAAAGCTAGGAAAACTGAAAGCAATTTGACTGACTGACTAAGTGATCTGATATCCCCGCTAATACCGCATAGAAGTGCATTGTGTAAGACTTAATTTAATTATTCCACTAAACCGCATCATTTAAATATATTTGCGCCGTGGAACCCCAGGGGGGGAAGCGAAGGAATTTGTTAAATGGGCGACCATACGTCGAGAGACTCGAAGATTTCAAGATATTTCGTAATGATCATGGGAAGACAAGACCGAGTTCGAAAAGTAGCAATAAAATAAAGTCATCAAAATAGTGCGCTGGCTGCCTAGACAGTATAGTGGTTAGGGGAGCCGACTGCGAAACCAAAGGGCCTAGGTTCGAAACCAAGGAGAAGGCATGGTTATAACTGTCCCTCCCTTCGTAGGAGGCAAAGTTGGCTCACCTATTAGCTTCTTCCATAACAAAGTGCCCACCACTTCTGGCTTTAGTTGAGGCCATGCCGAAGTTGGCTCAACTCCCGCCATTGGGGAAAAAAAAAGAATAGTGTACTTTGCAGTAACAGAAGAAATAAGCTTAGCTAACAAAAAAGAAGGTGACAAAGAATTCTTTAATGCAAAATACAGTTCAAAAATAAATAAATACAATGTACATGGTGAAATTCGGAAAGTATCTGAAACAAGCTAAAGATATAAAAATGACATAGCATGCAAAGTACACAAGAAATACGAGCTATGTACAAGGACGAAGCGCGAAATGCAATCAAGTCAGGTGAGGAAATTGAATTCGGACAGATATCGCAATCCTCAACCAAAATGTTATAATTGAAGAGTTTAAAAGCTTTTAGATGTGAACAGTTAACCTTTAAAAGTCTGAAAAGCTTTCACACAAAAGGACAGGTCATCTGAATGCATTTCACCCTTTTTTAGCTGCCATTGTAAAGAGAAACTACTACTGTTTTGAAACCTTTCCTTTACCTGTCGCCTTTCTTAATTTTCAGCTAAGAGACTAGGAAATACAAAGGAATTCTTCTCTTTTCTGCAGTCTGTTTTCCTCAAACAAGGAGAATATACCAAGCTGAAATTTCTTATCTGAAGTAACTGTCGACTGGTGGAACATTAACTTTTAAAACTGTGATATAATGAAAATACGCGGTAGCAGAATATGCTTTTTAGATATGCCTAAAATCAGTACATAGTATAATTAGCTTTTGTTTGCTTTCAGACTGAATTCAGTTTAAATTACATTAACAATTTTAATTTATACTCGAAAATAATGTTTAACCATTTGTTTCTCGCATAAGTTGTCAATTCGCATTCATTTTGTTACAAACATTGTGTAACAACTTATATTCATATTTATATATTAAACAAATCCTCTTGTAATTTTTTGATATTAGCTTTTTCCCCCTTTTTCATTACTATTCTTATTAGCCCAAATTGGCGTTAGGTCAAAAGGGCTGTTACTCTCAAAACGGTATTTTGCGTCGTTTCACTTTCTGCGTAGGTTTGAGTCTAGGCGAGGGCATTGCTCATTTCTTCAGTTTTCTGCTTCAGAAAAAAAAAAAAAAAAACCTAATGTCTCTCCAATGGCGCGCGACTGAAAGTGGTGGATTCTTCCCCATCAGGGTTTGACGACTTCGTCCTCTAATTCCCAGTCGCCTTTTAAAATGTTTGTAGGAGGTGTTTATAAGGTATTTTCTCCATCCTTTCTGCATGCCTTCGTGGTGTAACGGTTAGCACACTTGGCGCGTATTCTAGTGATCCAGGTTCGAGTCCCGGCGACAGCATTGCTCATATTTGATGTCTCCTGCTTCAAACCATCTTAATGTCTCTATAGGTTCACTTTTCAAACTGTTGCCATCAAATATTATCGCCATGTATAACATTTAAAGAAACTAAATAATGATAATCTGCTTAAATGCGTGAATGTTTCTCGCATTGTGAAAAACCAACGGTGCCTAGAGCCATCAAATTTTGAATAACGTAGTCCTCCAACCGAACATGGTCACTTTAAAGCCCGAATTTTGAATTTCGAATTTGTTTTATTATCTTTTTCAAATTTTGTAGAACTGGAAAGAATTTCTGATTAACAAACTCAACAATTTCAAAGCCAATAATAGCAACACTGTACTGTAAAAAAACATTTTATCTCTAGCTCGCGATACTGTGTATCGGAAATTCTAAAGATATGCTGTTTTTAAGTATTTTGTGACCTTACTATTCAATTAAATTTTATGTGGTTTTAGTGCAAGGAACATATTTAATAAATAAAAGGTAGCGCACAAAACGTTACCAAAAAAAGAAAAGAAACTTCTTTTAGTTATATAAAAGAATCTGAAAGCTTTCAGATTTTTTTATTTTTTATTTTTCTCTTTTGTATCGTAAGCATTTCATCGAAAACTATATTATTGTTCATTGTACCTTCTTTTGTGTGATAAATCTTTTTTATTTTGCTTTAGCGTGTTTAAAAAATTTTTTTATTTTCATTACATTGCATTGCATTTTGCATTAAATACAAAACACAATGCAAAAATTACATTGAAAATAGGAAATATAAAGAAAAAAAGATGCTATTATGCAAGTCACTTGTACAGGAGTTTAGCTCCCATTTTCATTACGCACAAGAATGTAAGAATAGTATTGAGATTAGGAATGTTATGATTAATATTGAGATTAGAAATGTCATGGATTAATATTGAGATTAGAAATGTTACTAACATAGTATTTCTCGTTTTTACTTCACCTCAGTGATGAAAAGTTCAGTCTTAATTGAAAGAAAAAAAAAGACTTACTCTGGAAAGCAATTCACTCTCTCGGTGAAATATGAAATAAAGTAAACTAGATACTATACATAAAATTAGATAATACAGATGAATTACATTGCATGATTATGCAAAATTATGCTAGCGCTGTTTGCCCATATGGTCAAATAACATCTAAAGGACTATATTTATTATTATTACTTCCTTGTACGAAGCAAAAAGGAAGTACTGTAATCGCGAAAAATTTCGGGTATCATATTTCAACGAAAATATCTATTTTGACCGCTATCGAATGCAATTTAACGATGTTTTTGTGTAGACTCTTTTTGCATAAAAAATTATAAAACTGATTTAAAATCGATTCTGAAGAGATCTTTTCGTGGCGTCTGTGCGTACGTACGTACGTATGTATGCATGTATGTATCTCTCATAACTGAAAAACGAGTAGCCTCAGAACGCTGAAATTTTGTCGACAGGACTGTTATAACATGTAGATTAGCACCTTCTATTTTAATTGTAATCGGCCGCCCCAAACGTATATACATTTATGTATATATATACAAATATCCACTCTGTTACACGACTCAGTGAGCTCAGTTTTTTATTCTTATATGTTCGTAAATTGTGCATTTTTTGCTTTAAAAATGATTGATTTACGTTGTTCTTATTTTTCGGTTAAGGCTTTTATGCCTTTAGTAAATCTGCATGCAAGATTTGTGGAATTGTCAACAGTTTAAATGTTGTTTAAGTGCAGCTAAGCCTAATCGTTTTTCTCATGGGGGACATATTTGGTTACTTTTAAACCTACGAGAATATTGGATTTGTTGCCAATCTAGAGAAACTAAGCTTCGCAACAACAAAGATAACGCCTTCTTTTATTATTGCGAATTCAATCATGCTTAATCCATTCCGGAATTTATTCGAGGAAATAAGTGTTTAAGATTTACTTCGCAACTTTTAATATAGACATTTTGAGTTTTATGTATTTTTGCCTTGTCGCGAAGTTAGAAGTGAACTAATTGGATGAGAAATATTGAATCATCTGCAAAAAACTGTTTCTTTCTTTCTTTCTTTTTTTTTTTTTGTTTAATTTCTTATTTTTTATTTTAGATTTATTATAGTATTTGACTAATTTCTTTTACACATCGTTTTAGATTTATTATAGTATTTGAATAGAACATGTAGGAGCGATTAGGTAATTCTCCTGATGATATACATGATTTTTTGCATTCTTGATGCGTTACAAAATGAATGAGATGTTAAGTGAAGCTAGCGCCAGAGTGTCACTGTGATAAATAAATATAGTGAATTTTAAAGAGTGTATTTATTCTATCGTGGTTTATGCTTTATCGAGGAAGTAGATTTAATGCAATTTAATAAATGAAATGCAAAATGAGTATAATTTGATATTCTGTACAAAGAAGTCATGTGGTGTATACATCAGATTTTTTATTTATTACTTGCTTCGCCATTAGGCACTACGCGGAAAGTAAGAGACGCTTCGTGCAGGGCGTTTTAAGCGAACTGGCTTGTATCCACGGCACACACGGGAAAAAAAAACGAAAACGCCTATACAGCCAATTCGTTCGCCGGCACTCGATTTCCAAACTGAACTACCAGTGTTCAGCTGTTTTTATCGCTCGGCTTCTAGTGGGCTTTCGTTAAACACTTTCTGTGCAAAACTAGTCCATGAGTTCATCGTACGAGTGTAACGTGAAGGAAAAAAATAAAGAGAAGCTTTATTTAGCTGGAATAGAGAGTAGAACCTTCGAAAACCACCAATGTCTATCGACTGCGAATAACTTATTTTATACATTTGCTTTCTGTTTCTCCTTTATTATTAATATTTCAGTTTTATTAAATAATTTTAATAAGTTTACTACATTATGCCTTCACAGTTATACAGCCATTAGATTATATTCAATTGACCGAAGGTATGGCCTGACTGTTTCCAACGCGAGTATAATTTCTTATAAGATATAAGTTGAAGCAAAAGGATACATACGTATCTATTTTAATTCTCCCAGGAAACGAAGAGTAAATGCCAATTTAATGGGAGATTTCTTTTTAAAAGTTAAATCTTAGCAAATGCTGTATAACTGGGAAGGCAAAATGTGGAAAATGTAATTAATTTATTTAATAAAACTCAGATATTAATAATAGAGGAAAAATAGAAAGCAAATGTACAAATAAATTATTTCTGATCTCATAGAAAGAGCCTGGCTTTATAAGAGGAATTAGTATCTTTCTATAAAATCATCGATAGCTGGAATATTAATTGCGTTTCGTCTGTTTCGTATTTTTTAATAAAACTTCTATCCGAATGCAAAAAAATAAAAATTTATATAATATTTGAATTTAAATCTACGATTTTTGAAATATACAGACATATATATATATATATTTACACAAATTTCTCTCTCTCTCTCTATTTATATATATATATATACAGTTATCTGCGATTATTCAAATATATATTGTATTATTCAATATCATGGAAAAAATTGGCATTTCATTTCAGAAAAAGTCCCATTTTATATCATAATACCTATATTAGAACAATGCTATATATAAATCTAATATAAGTATTCGTCATCGCACTTTCGAGACATGAGTCGCGCGTTCGTCGATGTTCTAAGTCGCGTTTTCGAAACATGAAAAATGCATTTTGAATTTCGTCAATCTGCCGAGTAGAACGGGAAATATACAACTGTCCCTTTATTTTTTTTTACTATTATTTTTTATTCCCCCCCCCGCAGTGTACAAGTACTTGAAGAAGGTGTAATGTAGGAGATCAATTTACCACCTTTCCGATCAAATATGCGGATGCATGTGTATGCGTTTTATATATGTGTATGCGTTTATCCGCATGTGCATATAATATGCATATATCTGATTGCATATACGTGCGCAGTTACCATACATACATGTCACACATTTGCGTTTGTGTTGCATATGCAGGGATACCTCATTTGCATATGTATATACCATACGCATATGCATACCAGTATGGTTAGATCACTTACGTAGAGTTCTAGAGAGCAAATTAATCATGCGAAACACAGCCGAAAGTGTTTGCCTCGAACTAACATACCACTGTTGAGGAAAAATGAAAGGGAATTTACGAAAGCCCATAGCTGTGACAGGCGAAGGTCATCGAATATGTGGCAGGGGAAGGTTATGAGACAATGACTAATTCCGCACCATGAGCCAAAAAGAAAGTGACACCTCAAAGTAGGTTGTTCCTAGCATCTAACAACTTGTTAGATGATGGAAATGCACCTGAAGTAAATCTCAGCCACGTGATCAATATATTATAAACTGTGACAGCATGTTATGTGATATTTAATGTTAAACTTAACCAATCCTAATATTCCATACGAAAAATTACGAAATAAATTTTTATGTTTGATAAACACAAAATCAAACTTTCAAAAAACTGAAGCGGAGGAACTGGTAAGGCATTATCCTTCCGAATTAGACGATGAGTTCCTTGATAAACTGCAATACTTCCATTCCTTAGTAGATAAGCAGGCAACTGCATTAGATATGATGAAAATGTTAAAAAAGTTTAATTTGTCATCTTTCTAATGTTGAGACAGCACTCCAAATTTTTTTATCATTACCAGTTTCAAACTGCACAGGAGAAAGATCTTTTTCATTGCTGAAGAGATTAAAATCTCCCGTAAGATCATGTATTTTTCAAGGAAAATTGTCTCAACTTTCGATGTTAATCCTGATATAGCAAAAAATATTGATTATGATGACGTAATTGATAATTTTGCAGAAAGTAAAATTAGAAAAAAAATAGGAAGAAATATATTACAACACCTATGATCTATTATGTTAAGTATGAATTTACAAATAAATAGTAAGTATTAAAGGATCTATTTTTACACAATAATGATTTATCATGCAAAATTGCTCATAACAGTATTATATGTAATTGCAAAATTAAAGTCATATTACTCTAATATTTATAACCTCTCTCTATTGCACTGAATTTTTAATTGTGTATGTTTCGTAATTATAAATTTAAATAGCACTTTTGTAAATTTTTGCCTCTTTAGATCTGCTATATCCTTTAAACGATGGACATAAAATTGTCAGAAAATCAATAAAATGGACAAAATGATATTTTGTCTGACTAGGAGGGAGAGAGGGCGGGGATAATTTATAGCTATTTTAAGTTCTAGTCAATTTTTTTTGTTATATATCTATAATGAGTTGAAAAATTTAAATACCTCCATAAAGTTCATTTCTTCATTACTGAAGTAGTGAAGCAGAGGGGGGTTCCCACAGAAGTTTTGTCCCGGGCTCCAATTAGGCAAGTCGGGCTTTGTATTTAGAACTTCCAAAGGTGAGCAACATTTATATCATGCCTGTCACAATCAGACGAATTTGTATAACTTTTCAGAACTCCTGAATTGTTAGTAAATAAGATTATACTCACTTTATGCGTCTAAAAAAAGTAATAAGTTGGAAATTAGTTAAATATTGCACATACAGTAGCTCAAACAAATGAAAATACACCTTACTTTTACTTGATAAATCTAACTTTCAATATAAATATCACATCATCAAGAAGAGCAATCACGTTTTCATTTTTCGTTTTCATTTCCCATAATAAATGGTTTAATGTAAAGTCGAAATAAAGAATAATCAATCAAAAAAATCCTAAAATGAAAAACATTCAGAAGCATTTTAGATAACATGAAGATTTTTGCTCAAAAAATCAAGAATATACCAATGCAATTGTTGTGATTCTCACATACAAAGAAAGCGTTAATATTGTGTTGCATGTCCTTTGCCTTTTATGATATCTTCCAAATGTCATGGTACTGATTCAACCAACTTTTCGGCCGCATCTGAAGATATTTTATCCCATTTTCTTTCTACACTTGTTTCAAATGCGCTTTGTTTTTAATTTTGTGTTTTTGGACCACTGTTTTAAGTGTGGACGACAGATTTTCTATAACATTGAGGTCTGGAGACTGTAGTGGTGTGCATAACTGCTGGTTATAATGAAAAGAACACCACATTTCTGAGTTACGATCATGCCTCTGAGATGCTAGAAAGGAAGCAAATAGCATAAAATACTCGTCAAATCAAAAAATGCCAAATTATGATCATTTCAGTGTTGATAATATAATGTTTATGAAATCATGGACACATTCAAGTCTAGGTTTTCTTTACCCTTTTCTGTTATTTCTAAAGCAAATGATGTAAATTATGTTATTTCTGCACATGAAATGATTTTTCTCAGCCATTTAGAATTCACATCGATTGCCTTCGTTTGGCTCCTAGAAAATTCTCCCACTTGGTTCAACGTGGATCTTCCACTCCTCAACTTACACATCAGTATAATCTTAGAAATAGACAGCACACTTAATTCTTTTCTTCACTCATCTTCATTTGCTATTATAGAACGTTGATACTTATGACAAGTTATGCAATATGTTTAATTAATCTTGTCCTAAATATATTCTGTTATGCCTCTTTTGTTGATATCTCATGTTTGTGCAGGCATAATCATTAGAGTTTAAGGTTTGATCCTTCTTAAATATCATTTCGAGATTCAACAACATTGTGCCTAACATATACAAGCACTGAAAAGTGTTTGATTTCAAAATTACTGTTATGATTTGATTATAGTGCTTTGTAATGGTTCTTCATCCTGTATGTAATTTATCTAATTAACTGTAACTAGAGGTACAAAAATTGTATTTTGCCTTATCACAGAATACGTTTAATACTTCATTTACAGTTCTCTACTGTGTACTTACGATAGCGCATTTTAGAAAATATTACATACCATATTTATATCATGTACATATATGTATGCCTAAAAAATTCTTTAGGTGAATTTTTAACAACTAATTTTATAGCGATAAATGGTATTATATGTCACATTGTCGTGATATAAATTATATTCTAATGGCACGCAAATAAGACTGAGTTTATATAAATGTAATTTTCATATTAAATTATGGAATATTTAAGTAAGGGGTTCCATGTTCTAATATTAGACATTTTGTTTTTATTTATATTGCACGGTTTATTGGCCCTTAAATGATACATCTTTCCATTTAAAATGTAATTTGTAATCTATGTAATGTATTTCCGACTGTTAGCTCCATAGTGATTGTCGTGATTTGATATAAGGTAACTCCAGATACTGGAGTTTCCGTTATGCATATCTGAAGTTTTTTTCCTTTGGCCCATCCTCCCCCCAAACAAAAAGGGTGAAAATCTCACAAGGTCACATTAAATTCATGTTCTTGAAACTATTACAGTCGTCTGAGAACAGATAAGGGATTTCGTCTGTTCTGCATTTCACATGTTGGTGACAATTGTTTTCGGCAACAGGTTTGTTATAACATGACTAAGCGATTTCATCAGACAGCAGCCCCTTTCAATGCAGTTTGTCTGCTAAGTGAGAGAAATATTACGTTTACGTATTTCTCGCTGTAGAATATTTTCATTGAGTTTCCTATCTTCTGCGTTGTTTGTACTTTTAATTTTATTAAATCTAGCATCAAGCACTTCCGAGTTTTTATTTTTCTATTCTAAATTATAATGATTACTACCCCTTCCAAATTGATTCTGATTCTTAATTTTTCGACGCAAAATTTTATTAAAAAGTCCTTCTTAAGTTTTTTTTTTCTTTTACTTTTCTTCTCATGCGAAGACATTATTTGTTTAGGCTTTCCAAACTTTTATTCTATTAGATGAACCTGTCCTTTGTTGATTATAAATTTTTAATCTTTGGTGATGTGGTGATAGAGCCTTCGTGCCTAAGCACTCCTTAAATTCAGCTTCCTTGATATTTTCATTGGTTGAGATGTTTAACTATACTAGCTTATAAACAGCGGGAATTAGTGAATCTCGTGACCTTTTCAGCTTTAAATTTTGTTTCGCTTCACTCTGGATTTTCGCTGCTTGTACTCTTCTTGCTGCAAATGTGTCGTAGTAGCCTTTTTCGTGGTTGGCGTTTCTTCCCCTTCTTTTGCAGTTAGCGTAGTAAGAGCTATTATATTACGGTATTACTACTGGAGGGAAAAAAAAACTTGGTATCAAGGCGAAAACCATGATCCTGCCTTGATAAGCCACTATACTGCTAAAGCATTCTCTTCCCCCCCCCCCCTCCCACACACACATCTCGATAATTACCCCGCAAAATTTTCAACTCGGACCAATCCTTAAAACTAAATTATGATTCTAGGCTACAAACTGTTTGCAAATATTACTGAACAAAGTTTCCAATTCAAACCTTACATCTTGTGAATTAAAATTTTATTTGATGCATTTAACAATGTATTAATATGAAAAAACCATATCCAACTTTCAAATATATGTTATTCTAACTTCCATTCATTAAATGTAATTTTTTTAAAAAATATGCCGTTCAACAACCGTATGCCTTTGGTGAAACTTCAGGATATGCTCAAATACTGCATATTTTACTTACAATAATATGCCAATTGAAGATCTTGAAGGCACATTATTTAAGATATCTACTATTTTCAGCTTGTTGATTTGAATCTTCAAAAAATTTAAAATCTCGCCGCTTGAAGCCTCATTAGCTAGAGATAAAATGAAATAAATGCACAGCTATGTCTTGAATAACGATGAAACACTAATTTATAATGAAATAATTTCACATCAAAGTTTCGTTATTTTAATTTACCATTTTGAGCAACTCATTTTAAATATAAGATTTTATAGTTTATATATAAATAATTTCTGGAATATTTGTTCTTGCAATTGCATAACAGCCTGTAGTAACTAATTAGCTTAAAATTATTTTAGGTGTGAAACTGAAATTTACATATACAGATGAGATCACGCTTTCTTTACAATCTTATAATTTTTATGCTTAAAGAAAAATTCTTTCACTTTTTTAATTTTTAAGGGTAAATGTTGAAGATGTTAGACTATGATATGAAGTTCACAGCTTACCTTATTTACTGTACTTACATTGTACTCTTTGTTTGATTAATCTAACACCCCTTTGCGTAACCTACATTCAATTACTTCAATGGTATATTGCTTGATTGATTTCCATACCTGCCAACCTCTAAAGATAAAAATTCAGAAGATTTCTCCCCCAAATTCAGAAGATTTCTCCAAAATTCAGAAGAACACGAAGAATTAACATCATGCTTTGATATTAAAAAAATAACAATTTATACAAATAGAAAAAAGAAAATTGTACTACATTAGTAAATCTCAATTAAGTAGTAACTAAAAAATTTATTAGGAAACATAAAACAAGAACTTAATGTTACACAAAAAAGTTATTGCAATGAATTTAGAGTGCATTTTTTGGCTTTTGCCAAAAATTCTTTGGAAAATTTCCTCTCATAACAATTAGTTTCCTCATAACATTTAGCAATTAAAATGTTTTCTAGAGTTTTTGGTGAAACTGAAGAGCGAAACATAGTTTTGTTTTTCTTCACAACACTGAAGACTCTCTGGCACTCAGCATTACGAGTGTGGAATTACGAGAATTATTGTGTGGAATTACGAGAATAGCACATAAAACTCTTGCTAGTCTATCATATTTTGGTGTTCCATCACTCTTTTTAAGGTACCAAAGGGGACATCAAGTCTATCTTCTCCAGAACTGGCAAAGTCTTCAAACTGTGCAGCAGAAAATTGGTTCTGTAGTTCATCTAAAGCATCATTATGGCATTCATTTTCTTTAATTGTTAACAAAAATGAAAATTTATCAATAAAAAAACGAATCTTTTCAAAAGATGAATTTTCAATTTGTTTCAAATTTGGCACTTCAGCATTTAAAAGAACTCCATTTTGCAAAGGAAACTTCCTTACAATGTAATCACAGGCTGAGGAAAAGTACTTTCTAACACATTGAAAAAATTCTTTTTTCTCATGATCTTTCAAAGAATTTACAAGTTCCCTGGTTTGATTTCCAATTATAAGATAATTGTCATCCTTTTGATTTGCCATACTATTATAGGCAACACGAATCAACACACTGTTTTTCACAACGGACGGTTTTACAAACTTAGTATAAAGTTCTTTCAAAAGATCATCAAGAATTTGGATAAGCAGGGGAGATTTTGGTATTAACTTCATGCTTTTTAGACTTAACATGCTTCACAATGTCGCTTCTTCCACCGTGACTTATTATGAAGTCACACACGCACATGTTGCAAAATGCATAGTTATTTCCTTTGAAGGATTCTTTAAATGTTGGAAATTCGGCTTTGTAGGCAGGCCGAAAATATTGAGAATACGGTTTTTTTTAACTCATTTCGTAATAACGACGTACTTAGAAAATTCGTAGCACGTGGAAACAAAAAACAACAAAAAAAAACAGAATGCGACAATCCACGCTCGCTGAGTAATTCCCTTGCTGCTGAAGAGAACGTGAAAAAAATAATCTGGCGCCCACAAAGAAAAGAGTGGGAGAAACAACTTCAGCGCATTAGATTGGCTGGTTAAGCGGCGAGTTGGGAGAAACCGCAGGTTACTGGATTCGAAGTAGTCGGTAGTTGGCGGTAAAACACGATGCAATTGGCGAAAATCGCTGAATTGGCGAAAAATTCTAAAATTTCGACAAAAATCAATAAAAACGCTTGAAAAGGAAAAAAATCGTAAAAAATGAATTACGATCGTAAAATCGTAAAGACAAACGCATTTCCGTAAAAATTACGAAAAATTCGTAAAAGTTGGCAGGTATGGATTTCTATTCTGCACAGTCAAATTTGTATCAACACCCACTGGGAAACAAAGAATAATGAGTAAACAAATTAAATATAAATGGAGTTAATAAATGGCGTTATAAATGGAACTAAAATAAACTGTACCATACTGCGGGAGTAGTACGGAAACTGTAATTATTTCACAAATATTACTTCTGTGCTCACTAATGTAACAAGCTTGAAGGGACCTTTTAGTGAAGATTGCAACCCCCCCCACACCTCTATTACTCAAAAGATCACACCTAAAACAATTATAGTTTGCAACTTTTAAATTAATGCTGGGGCAAGCGTGGGTCTCCGAAATTAGGGCAATATCAATGTCATATGCTTTAAGGAAACTCTGAAGGTCATAGACTTTATTAATTACACTATATGTATTCCGTATCATGATTTGTATGGGGGCTCTGTTAATGTTGTGTTGACCCATTATTTGTAGTATTATTGATGGTAGTTTCTTGACTAGTTTTATTAATATCTTTAGTGTGTTGAGTGAATTGTAGGAAGCCTGCGCTTCTGATAACTGAACTTCTGATAACTCAGCCAAATCGTTGAAATCTTTTCGAGCTTCAGTGATCGGTCCGAGTCCTGTGGACAGGGCCTTCGAATAAGATTTTCCTTTCACTCCCCTATTTGAATAAGTTTGTTGCTTACCAGATTTCTTTTTGGAGAATTTTTTACACCCCTTAAAACTTGAGTGGGAGGTAAACCGCAATTTGCGCACACTGGGGGTTTCTCCTTGTTTCCCCTGTCAGGGCAATCTTTAATATAGTGTGGCTCACCACAACGCACACATCTTAGTTGATAATTATATCCCGCTTGGGTGTGATTAAATCTCTGACAGCGCAAACATTGGATAGGCCCCTGTCTGCCTTTATATTCTACAATATTAACGCGTAAATCACAGAGATATTTTTCATGATAGATTGCCTCAGAGGCTTCGGTTTTTGGCAAAGTTATCAAGTATAAGGGAAGTTTAATAACCTCTCCGTCTCCTCATCTGCTTAACATCTAATGTTTTGCATTCTAGACTTTCTAAGTCACTGCGGATTTCTTCGATCTCCGTGCTTAAAAGCAGGCCCTTAATCACAACTTCGAGATTTTTGTCTTCCGGGAGTACGTAAGAATGGTGTTCAACGTTTAATTGTTTAATAATCTAACTATTCCTCTGTAGCTATCTGTGTTATTGGTAATAACCTTAATCCCTGTCCTGATATTTATACCCATAAAGCTAAATTTGTGCTGATGGAAGAGTTGCTTTATATGTTTCCAATTGAATTTTGTTTCCTTCAAAATGATGGGGGGTGATCTGGCGGGTTTATTTGTATCATTATTAGTTGCTTGATACGTGTCGTTTTTTGTAATGTTCTGCTCCTCATCTGGCTGATTTACTTCCATTTCAGTATTTTCTGGAGCGGCATTTTCATCCTGTGTGTCTCTGGTAGTTTCATCTACCTCACTGTTCTTAGATGCGTTTGTCATGATTTTTGGTGAAATCAATTCTGTTTGAGTGCTAAGTTTAATTTTCTTAGCGACCTGTCTATGAATTTTGCACGTGTGGTTTTGATCCTCGCGCCTGCGCTTCGGGATTTCTTCATCGGAGTTAAAATCTTTATCTAGCGTGATTTCTTCATCGGCGCTAGCAGTGGTATCCGAGTGAAAAATAATAAAGCTCCTAGCACGTTTATCACTGTCTACTTCATGACTTGTACCAGCACTAGGTGCAGCGTGAGTTCTCTTATCATCCCTATTTCCATATTCATTATATAAGGCATGTACAATTTCTAATGAGCTAACCAAAAAGTTGTAGAATTTGCTTTCTACTTCAGTAAGCGATACATTCCTATCTCCTCTTACATATTCCAGTTCAGTGATCTGCGCATGATAATACTTGATGAGCCTCTCCATGGTATCGCAGAAAATCCAAAATCCAGCGCACCCAAAGAATGCGGAGTCCTACGCCCCGGAACAGAGCCCTGGCTCGACGGCCTTCTCTGCCGACGGATGCGTAGGCGGAAAACACTTAAGGCCCCTGACAATCGCCTGAAGCGAAAGCTTGGGGGTAACTATAAGTGCTATGGCAATCCAAAAGACTTATAAAAATTAAGTTGAGTTATCAGTCGCGCTGTTAAAATTTAATAGCTCAAATTTACGATAAGAATACAGCAATTAAGCGTATTGGCAAGACCGGCTCATAATATAAATCATATAACTTAAATTAAAATAAAAAAAAATTTCAATTAAAAAATCTGAAAGGTTTCAGATTTTAGATTACGTCCAAAGGGGCGTTTATTTAACATTTTGTGTGTTACCTTTATTTGTTAAATACCATGTTCTTCGCACTTAAACCATAAAATTCAGTTCAACAGCAATATCGCAAAATAATTTTAAATTGTGCATATCTTTAGAAATTTCGGTACACGCTCTCACGCGCTGGAGATAAAAATGTTTTTCTGTACAACGTTGGTATTGCTGGCTTTGAAATCTTTGAGTTTGTTAATGAAAAATTCGTTAAAGTTTTAGAGAATATTGTTACGAATTTCACATTTATTTGGCTATTTATTTAGAACTGTAATTAAAATTCCTTTTTATTTTCCCGTGCAACGCACGCAGACGATTTTTGAAGAGAAAGCTACGTCAAAAAAAAAAAAAAAAAAACATGCATACATTTATGCAGATTTTTCATTTTTTTAAATTTAATGCAGAGCGATAACATTTAGTGGCAACAATTTGAAAAGTGATACGCCGTTTTTGTGTTTCCGACGCAAAATCGCAAAACGAAAGTAATAGTCCTTCGGGACTAAATACCTTTGGACTAAAAATCGAGATAATCATTAAAACTAACTGTGAGTGCAATCTTTCAATCACTAAAAATACTACACTGAGCATTTGCATTAAAAAATGCAGTTATAATCAAATAGTCGTAGCACGTGGTGACCACGTGGGCCAGAAAATGCTTAGCTCAAGAGCAGGTGCAATGGACGTACTCAGGTGGCAGCGATAACGACAACCTTCTTACTCCGCGTCCTCCCCTCGGACATGGACTTTATAAGACATAGACCAACCCAAACGGGTTTTCTCCTTCGTCTGACGCAGTCACTCACGGCTGTCCCCTTGATCACATCCGGAGGAGTAGGGACGATTACAGAAACTTAACAACAATGGTTGGCTATTGCAGCGTGTACAATTGTGAAGAAAAAGCTGGTTGAAGCTTCTCATTCCACAAATTAGAATTTTTACATGTTTTTATTTTTGAAATTGAGATTGATTTTTAAAAATTTAGCATATTTATCAAACATAATTAACGTCCAAATAATCATAAAGCTGTCGTATGCTTTCAGACCTGGATTTTTTTTTCTAGAAAATAGTATTTTAAATCTGAACTAATAGAAAATTTCAAACAAACAATTTTCTCTTAAATTTTTATGCGTTTATTGGTGTAAATAAGTAAAAAATACTAAAATATCTAAAAATGAATTTTTGAAAGTTTTTGTTTAAAATTCTAAATTGTGCTGCTTTTTTAAAAATTGTAGGTGAATATTATAGCGTAATTTCGATAAAAGAGTTTTATTTCAATTATAATAGCGATTTTAACATCTTAATAATTTTTATGCATTTATTCTAATGTTAAAATAGTATTTAACTGTAATAATTAATTGTGCTAATATTTTATAGTGATTATTTTTTAAATTTATTTCTAGTTCTGCATAAGATTTTTTTTATTTACTGTGAATTTTATTTATTAGCCCAAAAGAGGCGATAGCCCAGAAAGGCTATTAGTCTCTAAACGGCATTTTGCGCTGTTTCCCTATAAATGTCCGTTTCACTTTGAAAATTGTTGCCACCAAATATTATCCCCCCTGTATTATATTTAAAGAAATTAAATACACCAAATATTATCCCCCTGTATTATATTTAAAGGAATTAAATAATAAATAATTAATTAATAAGAATCTTCATGAATACATGTATGTTTCTCGCCCTGTGAAAAAACGACGGTATCTAGAGACATAAAATTTTGAATAACGCAATCCTCCACCCAAACATAGACACCTGGACGGCCGAATTTCGAATTTGCTTTAATCCATTTCATATTTTGTAAAACTTTAAGGAATTTTCGATTAACAAACTCAATGAGTTGCAATGGCAACACCGTACGGAAAATAACATTTTTATCTCCAGGGCGGAAATTCTAAAGATATGTTATTTTAAAATATTTTGTGATATTGCCGTTGAATTGAATTTTATGTGGTTTACGTGCGAAGAACATGATATTCAGTAAATAAAGGTAACACATAAAACGTTAAAAAACTCCCTTTGGGCGTAGTATAAAATCTGAGGGCTTCCAGATTTTACTTTATTTTATTTTTTGAATTGCACTCAGAAAAGTTTATGCTCCGAATTGTATAAATTATTAAAATAAATAATCATCTTGTAATGTTAATAATTAATGATCATATAATCAAATAAATGATCATCTTGGAATATTATAATAATTTTAGAATCCGCTGTCTGAAAATACTCATAAAATTTTTAAAAATATTATCAGATATTTTACCTTATTAGTTTCAAAGCATCATGTACTATCAATCATGTTTAATTTTACTTTACTTATACGCAAAAGTAAATTAATATATTTTGTGTTTAGAGTTTTTACCGTTTTACCGAAGAAAATATGTTTATACAAAAATTGAGCATGAAAATAATGCGCAAAATGCAGTAAAAAGTGCTTTAATGAGATATATTAAATCTTACTTGAAAAAACTGTGACTTTCATAATCTCATCAATATGCAACGTATCGCATTTAATAATTAAAAACAGTTATATGGTACAAACGCCATAGGTTTCAATGTTAAAGTAAGCCAGATCGTCCCTACTCTTTCTTGCGGACATGTGGGGGACGCGCGCTCCGCCCACTGGGTTAGTCTATCTCTTATAACTTCTATGCCCTTGGGTCAATGACGTCACAGCTGAGGGAGGGGCTGGTTACTGTCTTTGTTATCTTCAGTGGGTTTTGGCTGAAAGCGATTTCAGAAATCCCACCAAATACTAGTTGTTCTTTGATCTGAGTGCCTCCTTCGAGTTCAAACAGTTCATCCTCTGCCTCCAACTTGAAGTGTGTGAGTAGAAGATCTTGTGCTTTACAAAGTATTTTCATCGAAAATTTGTAGCATGGTATGTTTTATGCAGTATATTTTATTAGTAAAGTATATATGTATGTGCAGAAATCGGGCTATCGCTTGAGGTTTTCAAACATGAATTTGACTATTGTTTTAATTTGATGTTCAATATGTCTTTATTCTTTTATGTGCTTTTTTTATCAGGTTAATTTTATATCAGAAAGTGTAGCGTTCATTCATTATTTCTTATAAAATGTACCAGTTTTATTGGATCAATTGATTGAGTGAAAAAGTTTTCGCCCGATTCATTTTAATTTTATTTGTTGGATTTTTAAAATGAAAGTGTTAGATTGGGGAATGAAAAGCATAGTATATTTTCGAATGTCCGAGTACTAGAAAGCCCTTCTAATCTATAACCGTATGTCAGTGAAAAGTTTATTTACCATAAATAAAATAAACATTTTAGAAATAATTACAGAACATACCTCAGAGAAGAGTTCTCTGAAGGCTTTTCTCCCATGTTTTTTCTCCAAAGTTTCTAATTTTTATGTTTTTTAAATAATAGTTGAAAACAAAATTGGAATAAAATTGCATGATTCGCGGTAAATTACAAGATATTTCAACTGTACTGAAAATCGTAGGGCTTGCTAACCAGAAAGTTAGATAACTATTTTCCTCGAAATCTTTCTAGATTGTTTCTCTTGAATTTAAAAGTAAAATTTCATCCTAAACTTGAATTGCTGTCTAATACTTTGAAAAGATTTTCAAGGTACGCATACAAATAAAATAATTAATAATTTAATAATACAGAAATAATAAATTAAAGGAAAAATAGAATTATGCGATTTTTAAAAAATAAACCTTTTTTACTATCTAAATTTTCTTCAAAATTTCAAAAGCAAACTGAAGTTAATTGCTGTTAATAATTTTTAACGAAATGTTTACAATTAGCATACTAGCCAGCTTAAGAAGTTAACCTGCAGGTTATCAAGAAACACCGTGAAATTATGCATTTAAAAGAAGTTCTCTGAAACAAAAATTGGGAAGTGGAAAATTTGCTGTAACATTATTTCATCGTAAACTTGTGCCACGTTAAAATACTTGTTCTTATTTAACGATGGCATGTTTTAATTATTTCTATGTGCATATGTATTAATTTTACTTAATCACTTGTGCACGAGGTTTCCAAAAATAGTTCCGTCAAGTAGAATAATATTTTATTTTACCAGGACACGAAATGGCAATGATGAAAGTATTTAAGAATCTTCCAGATGTTTTAAAAAAGCGGAGTGTGCCTGTGTATTGAAATACATAGATGAAATAACCACGTTTTCTGAAATATACCACGCCAATAACCCCGATCTCCGAAATATATCATGCGGACCACGTGGTTTGGAATAAATTATTGTTGCCAATGGCAGCTTAATATATTTAACTCATTATTAGTAATTCATATGTTACTGAAAATTTCGCCGGAATATAAATGATGCAAATCTGTGCTATACTATGGAATCCGTATTAATATTTCTGCATTACACATTTTTAATTTTATGCTTGTTTCAAAAATTCCGTGCATGATTAGAAGACATGATTTGTAAAATGAGATGGTTTTAGAATTTTTTCGCTCTCTCGGTTTGTAAAATTTTCAGTGTGTACGAGGAAAACATCGAAAATCTTAAATTGCTTTTGTTGTATGAAATACTGAAGTTTCAGATAATGGATGAGTTATGAATCATTTCACGATATTTAATGCATTTAAGATAAACGATCTTCGTGTACTGTCCTGCTCGTGGAAATTTTGGAAGGATTGCCACAGTAAAAAATTCTACTGGGGAATAGAACTATAAGTTTTTATTATGAGAAAATTTGGTTTAAAATATATGAAAGAGTTTTACACCCTCGTAGTAAATTCGTTTATTATTTTAGCAGTATTTATCGCCACGTTGAAACACGCGCAGTTATTTTATAAGGAAGAAGTGTAATTTAAGACTAATGATATGCTTTGGTATATATTTCACTGGATCGCTCGCATAATACTTGCAACAAACTTTTCCATTAAGTAGTAATTCTTTTTATTCTGAAAGCCACACCAGCTTCCTAAAAGCCTGTATAAAACAGGCCTAAACGGCCGTTCACACTTCATGAGATTTCGGAGGGTGAAAGTGGCGAAAGGTGGTTGCTTTTTTGTCGGTCCTGACCACCTGAGTACGTCTCTTGCTAAGCCTTTTCGGACACACGTGGTGACCACGTGCTTCGATGATCGGATAATTAACTGCAATTGTTAATGCAAATGCTCAATAAATATTTTTAGTGAATTGCATATTTACATTCCCAGTTATTTAATTATCTATTTTTAATTTAAGGTTAGTAATAAGATTTAAGCTTTGCGTCAGTCTTGCCATAACAGTATATAGTTCTTTTTACTTGCTAAATAATTTTAAAAAAAACTTTTAGTTTATCGCTATCTCATCCTTGTATTTAATGTTTAACTGTATTGTTACTCTCACGATTTAGATTTATGTCTGACCTACCTCTCACAGTTTGTCATTTATGTATTTTGGACCTCATTTCTCACCGCTGATTGCTGCGAAGCCTTTCCTGGGTTCTTAGTTCACTACGCGGCTCATGGCCGCCCCCCCTCTACCTTTACTTCCGACCCCCTTCTATCACACCAGATTTTCCACGTCATGTGCCTTAACGGCAGAAGTATCATTGAGCCGGCGAAGTCGCACACGTTAGCGACAGTCCGGCAAAACCGGACATGATTGATTTTTTGATTGTTCACACTTGATACTCAACGACGCTATCGGAGCTAAGCGATGCGTGGAACGTTGTTCTATCTAACCTAGCTCGTTCACACTTATTGGGAGCGTTTGCTAGAGACAGCCGATAAGCAAGTAGAAGATCGCGTGCGCTTTAATTTGCTTACATTTCGTAGGAGACCGTCTTCCGCCGTGAAATTATTTAGAAAATTAAAAACATGCTTCCTTATTATGTTTTATTGCTGTTATTTAATTATTATTATCAGTATTTTCATTCCAAATGATAAGCGAGTTTATAAAGTTGATGCGATTCATTTTAGTATTATTTGAGATAATAAACAGTACCTTTTTTTTAATGATGAGAAAAATTTAGAAGAAAGAAAAATATTACATTAACGCTTTTGTCTATGCTTTGCTTGCACTACTTTTAATTTCATTGCTAATTTTATAATACAATTCGATATTTATCTGAGATCATTCATATCAGTAATTTAATTCTCCGGATTCAAAATCTAAACACAAAAATAGTATTAAATGAAAAAGAAAATTGTTTACTATTTCGATGAAGACGATCTGAAATCATCATTCAAGCGCATTCTATCTGTATTTTTGTAGTCCTTAAATCGGCTATCCCATATAACGGGATGTCGCTGGATATCGCAGTTAGACTACAATTTTCGCTCTTATGTTAGAAACAAGATACAAAAAATAAAGAAACATCTTATCCATTATACAGCCATAAATTAAAATTAAAAGTATCCTCGTCAGAAGATTTTGCCGATATTCAAAGATCCTAAAATTTTTAATTTACTTCAAAATATATCTATATTAGCACAAGAAATTAAAGAAACGCAGAATATCCACAATTGCCTGGCCAAAAATGGCGCACAGTGAAGGAAAAAAGCATGACCGAACTCGAACTTTCGGCCTGGAAGTTTATAGCTTGATAGCTTTATCCGCTCGGCCGATACTTATTCCTCAGGTTTTTAGAATTGTAGTATAAGTTCTGGTGCTCTGAATGCAAGACTTAATTTTTGATGGGTATTCTGCCTTTCTTTAATTTCCTGTGTTAATGTAGATATATTTTGAAATAAATTAAAAATTTTAGGATCTTTGAATATCGGCAAAATCTTCTGAGGAGGATACTTTTAATTTTAATTTATCGCTGTATAGTGGATGAGATGCTTCTTTATTTTTTGTATCTTGTTACTCCGTAAGATATGAGCGAAAATTGTAGTCTGATTGCCGAAATCCAGCGACTACCAAGATTAGAACTTCTCATGATCAAGCACCACTTTTTAAGATTTTTAAAATGAATTTCTGTATAGGGATAATAACCGTGGAGTAAAGGCCGTCAGGCCGTATGCTCGTTCTCACTTTAAATCAAATCATTCAATCAATCGCTCATATCGTCAGCCATGTTGTTTATTTAACTTAGCGCGCTTCTGTTGATGATGGTGATTTGAAATACTCTCCTGATTAGTCGGTTCCATGTGTCGACTAGCTCCGTTTTACAAAAAACTGGTTTTCTCTAGCTAACCCGTTGTGTTTGTTGCGTCCATTGTGTTCTCTAGCTCTAATATGTTCCAGTTTGAACACCGCTTAAAGGGAAAATGTTGTTTTCAAATATATGCATGTGGTCTGAAGTATACTGATAGGGTACAGGTGGGCTGAAGTTAGTTACTCTGACCAGTGTTAGGTTTCAATGGAAAGCATATTTTTCTTTTATGCTCTTATTAAATAATAGCTATATACAAAATTTCCCTAAAAAAAGATATGCAAATGTAATTTCTTAAAGTTTAGGAATGCTTCAATTATCAGTTATTGAAAGACAGGCTAATATTTAAGAAACGGTTATTGGGAAATATGGTTATTTTCTTTCGTTGTGTTATACTCTTCTTGCTAATATTCAGTATGTCGAGCAAATAAAAATGCCGATACCGAACATCTGCCTTGATTAAATTCAGATTGAGGATAAAAATTATGAATGGGAATTTTTAGCAGAAACATTTTCGTCAGATATTTTTCTCCAGAACTGTAATTAGTTAGTTCATTACAAATGTATTTGCACAATTTCTGTTCCACTCGTTTGTCATCAAGTGAGAAATTTTGTCAGCGAAAAGAAAGAAAATTTTGTGGTTGGTAAATGCATTCATTATACTTATGGGCTAATAATATACATAAATTTTGAAAAGCAATAAATGCCCCAGGTAATTATAAACATAAACACAGAAATTAACTATTTTGCAATGTAAGAAAAAAACATCTTGGAAGCTGATCATAATGGCTCATTTTCTAAAATTAAAGTACCATACCCTGATCGATCATTTGTTTAATTATTTCAGATAGGCCAGTCAAGACAGCGTGAACAAAACTATAAATATATATTTTTTTAATTTTAATATGAGATAATTTGGTGTAAAATGACACAGTCTTCAACTCTCCGGGTGCAGTCTGTTATTTATCGCTACGTTGAAATATGTCCCGTTATTTAAGAAAACTAGTAAGCATACATGATAAATTCTGCATACGTTTTACTGAATCGCTTTCAGTATGCTTCTCCAATATATAGTAATTATTTTTATTCTGCCAGGATATGAAACTTTCCTTGCTACCAATAATAATCACATCCTCCAGATGTGTAAATTGGGCTAAGAGAAAACTAATTTCGGCTAGAAATACACGAAAAATCGAACTTGATCTGAAATATGTTAGTTAATTATACGTGGGCAAAGGTTAATTACTATTGCAAGCATATATTTTAAAGAAGAGGCCATTCCTAAATTTTGACACTTTTCCTAAATAGTATTTAATGTTCATAAAAAATTTGATGTTTATAACAATAAGATCCACAAATATAGTTTCTGAAGGTTTAGAAATGATTCTGTTGTGAACTCGTGAAAGAAAACATTAAAATTGGGACATTGAGAGACAGAGTAACATCTTTTGCAGTGCTATAATATTCTTATTAATGATCCTCATCTGAAATCAAATAAACAAAATTTTTTTTAAAAAAACGCTTTCCCACATTGCATTGTCATTTACAAACAGTATGTGCGCAGATTATGAGATCGATTGTTTACCAGAAAAGAGTTTAAAAGTTAACGAATACTCTGCTAGCGAGCTAAATATTAATAAAATACTAATAAAAAAATCTGAAGCTTTTCAGATTTTATATGACGCCCCAGGGTTTCTTTTTTTTTTTTTTTAAAGTTTTGTGTGTGACCTTAATTTATTCACAAGCATCTTTCTTTTCGCACGAACCCCGTATAAAATTCAGCAGTAAAGTTTCAAAAATTTTAAAAGTAGCATAACAGTATATTTTCAGAATTCGGAATGCAGCTGTTTCCGTAAGAAAAATAAAGAATATGTCTAAGATTAAATTAACAACGTAAATTTCTCTTCTCAATTCTAAAAATAATAACCTCTCTACGCACTGCGTCATTTCTAGATTGATCCATGCCATATGACTCTTACATAATTCTGATGATGTAAACGGAACTAAAAGTCAAGTAACCAATAATAATTTTGCAGAAGTATTAACTAGCCAATCAAAATGCATTGTAAACCAAAACTAAGTCAGTCTGAATTGGGATTTCACTCTGAACGTAAGGCACTTGCTCTTTACGCATCCTAATTCAGACTGAGTTAGTTTTGGTTTACAATGCATTTTGATTGGACAGTTAATACTTCTGTAAAATTATTATTGGTTACTTGACTTTTAGTTCCATTTACATCATCAGAATTATGTAAGAGTCATATGACAGGAATTGATCTAGAAATGACGCAGTGCAGAGAGAGGTTACTATTTTTAGAATTGAGAAGGGAAATTTACGTTGTTAATTTAATCTTAGACATATTCTTTATTTTTCTTAAATATTCCCCCTCGTCAAGGAAAGAAAGGCGTAGCGACAGAGAAGCCTTTTTAAAGGAAAAGCGTTAAAGCAAATGAAGAGAAATAATTTGAAAAATACCAATTTTGAAATTTTGACCAAAATATACAAATCCTGAAATTTTGATCAAACTTTACTTATACAATTGCAAAATATTAACTTACATAATTGTTCAAATAATATTTTAGAGTCCTTTAAAAATTCAGTCCAAACGTTTTTGTAATTTGCAGTCCATATAATTAAATTTCTTCAGAAAAGTCTTTGTAAATCTTTGAACACAATATATCACAGTTGAAAAACCTTTGCATACATATTACTGATTTTGAATAATCAAAATAAATTTAAAAATTTTCAGAACACATTTAATTTTCATTCTTATAACTTATATTTTAACATCATAAATTTGATAATAATATTGCTAAAATTATGGTTTTACAAATATTGTCTTTCATTTGCAATTTCTGAATTTAACAAACTGAAAGGCCTCGCAATACTTCTAAACAAACATATCCATCATTAGGGCTAGCCTCTTGAGCTAACCAGTGTGTTTTGCACTGGTGGCTCAGGGTGCCTAGGCAGTTACTTGAAAAAGCCTCCGTTCCTTACATAAGGTAACTGGCCTTTGAGAACTGCACTACTACATTCCATAATAAAAAAAAGTATAATAATAATATAAAAAAAATTGCACTCAATCATGAAATGAGAGCCTTCAACATTATCTTATATGAAGAGGGTAAAAGGAACAACTGTACAGAGGTAATAATAGGCCTCTGTTTCGGAACCAGTACTCCCTCAACATACTTTATACCTTACAGCAACCCATAAATTTTTAACATGCATTAACCACAATTTCATATTACTTATCTGTACTAATTTCACTTATTTTTGTATCCACTTCATTTTTAGAATAAAATTCTTATTCAAAATTTTCAACACAAATTTCAAAATATATTAATGTTAATTAATTTCAAAATATATTAATGTTAACCAGAAAAATAATTAAATCTTCTTCACTAACCTCACTAAAGTAATTTTTACTATCATTTTCATAAAACAGTACTATACTTTTAAGAAACAGCAATATGTATTCAGATTTTCGATATAATAATAATGATTAGTGATTTCAATATGATATTTTTAGTTGCACTAAATAAAACCTTTAGAAAAAATCCAGACCACAGACTTAGAAATGAGATGATGAACAAATCTTGCAAAAAAAATCATTCCCAATTCACTAAAATGTTTTTCACATTTGAAAAAACACCATATTTGAAGACTGAGACACTTGAAGATATTTTTCAAGCACACACTAAAATTAGGAGAAAAGCACAGCACAGCATTAGAATGTCGCCACACTACGGCCTTGAAACAGAAAAAAAAAGGAAACGCATATCCGATGAACTTTCAACACACGGCATTAAATCAAATTCCTAATTTTTATTTCGCAGTCCCGTCACTGGAAATTGTTGAGAGTTCATTGGAGTAAACTTTTCCCCAACACATCACTTGAATATCGCTTGCACACATCCATTGGAATTAGCAGCGGAGGTCGATCCTACCGGCTCATTGTAATAATAATAATTTTAAAAAAAGTCTGAAATGATTGACGAGCAGGAATTTTAACATCATAGAAGTGTTGATCTATAACGAATAAGAAATTGGAGGCGAAGGCAGATTAAATCTTCATTTTTTATTTCCGCTTGTTGTGGCCACAATCAACTTGGCACATGAAATGTGCCTATTCCAAAATAACTCACATTTTAGATTAATTTTCAGTAAGAAAGAAGAAAGCAGCAGACAACAGTCTAACTAGATGGAAGCGTAAAGAGCGAGTATTGGTTCCGAAACAGAGGCCTATTATTATCTCTGTATAGTTGTTCCTTTGACCCTCTTCATATAAGAGAATGTTGAAGGCTCTCATTTCATGATTGAATGTAATTTTTTTATACTATTTTTATACTTTTTTTTATTATGGAATGTAGTAGTGGAGTTCTCAAAAGCCAGTTACCTTATGTAAGGAACGGAGGGTTTTTCAAGTAACTGCCTAGGCACCCTGAGCCACCAGTGCAAAACACACTAGTTAGCTAAAGAGGCTAGCCCTAATGATGGATACGTTTGTTTAGAAGTATTGCGAGGCCTTTCAGTTTGTTAAATTCAGAAACTGAAAATGAAAGACAATGTTGGTAAAACCATAATTTTATCAATACTATTATCAAATTTATGATGTTAAAATATAAGTTATAAGAATGAAAATTAGATGTGTTCTGAAAATTTTGAAATTTATTTTGATTATTCAAAAGCAGCAATATGTGTGCAAAAGTTTTTCAACTTTGATATATTGTGTTCAAAGCTTTACAAAGACTACTCTGAAGAAATTTAATTATATGGACTGCAAATTACAAAAACGTTTGGACTGAATTTTTAAAGGACTCTAAAATATTATTTAAACAATTATATAAGTTAATATTTTGCAATTATATAAGTAATTAGTTTGGTCAAAATTTCAGGATTTGTATTTTTTGGTCAAAATTTCAAAATTGGTATTTTTTCAAATTATTTCTCTTCATTTGCTTTAACGCTTTT
>KK113702.1:65828-76912 GCA_000611955.2 Stegodyphus mimosarum
TAACAATGCTCAATTTTGTAAAGCCCTCTTAGTAAGAAAGCTCAATTTCCTTACTAAGAGGGCTTTACAAAACTTTATTTTGCCTTTTTATTATTAACATTTTGCGTGTTTACTTTATTTATGAAATATTACGTTCTTGGCACTTACTCCACATAAAATTCCACTCAAAGCAAAATCACAAAATATTTAAAAACACCATATGTTTAGAATTTCCAATAGACAGGTTAGGGCGCTAGAGACAAAATGTTTTTTCGTATACTGTTACCAATGCTTGTTTTAAAATTGTTGACTTTGTTAATCGAAAATTCGTGTGAGTTTTAAACTACGCTGTTTGGTAAGAGAAGCTATAGTTGAAAGATCGTCATAATAGCTCATGTTCTATAATTAAAGTACCGTATCCCGATCACTTGTTTAATTATTTCAGATATGCATATCAGACGGGAAGGTGGTTAGTAGCTCTGACTGTCGTATCTGGGTTCCTGGGGAAATTGTACTACGATAGCTCCCGGGTTCGAATCCCAGAAAAGACTAACGTCTCAAATCAGAATGGCTGTGAAACGGCTCCTTACGGAACAGACGTTATGCGCATGCTCACGGACAAGGCGAAATGTGCTTTCTCTTCAAGGCCTACAAATGATCGGCCGGCCATTACATTTGGCTATTATTCGCCAGTTTGTGTAGATTTTCGTTCGCAATTACCGTATTCAGTGTAAACAATAAAAACTGAATAATATTTTTTTTGTTTAACATCCGTGAACAAACCATGTTCAGTTTCCGGGCCATTGCAGTGTAGAACAATCGTTTTTCGAATTTTAGGAAAGCATTTGAGAGAAGAAAGTAGTCGTAAATTCAGTAGCTTTAAAATAAAAATGGTAACTGATATCAAACTTAACTGCTGTGAAGAAAAGATTTTATTGGAATGCATTAAATTTTAGGAGGGTTACAATTAGGAATTTCTGAAATGAACGTGACAGACTTAAAGGTTGAAACTTATAGTTTAACTTGAAAATAAAAGAAAATAAATCCAAATTCCAGTGTAATAAAAAATCAATGTTTTAAGGAAAACTCTTAAAATATTCTATCTTAATATTTATGTTATTGATTTTGAATATTACATTTTCTTTTGTTCGTGAATAAAAACAGTTTTTTCTGATTAGATTTTGATTAGAAAGTGATTAGAGTGAATACAACTCATTACGTGACTACATTTCTCTGAAATCAGATTATAAATTAATATTAGGGTATACTGATTGCCTGAACACCAAGACGAGTAGGCTGGTTGCATATTTGGTTTTTATGGTTTTCTCGATGCGTGAATAGGAACCGGTTTTCCTCGGGAAGCCCTCCCTTCCCTTAGGGACATAGCCCTTGCTATATGAAATCAACCTAACCTAAAATAATAATTTTATTGAGGTTTGACTTTTAGAAAGCTTTCAGATATCAATAAAGATCTACAAATTTCAGAATCTTATCTTTAATAATTACAGTCACATTTATTTAGTTTTTGTTATAATTATTTGATTATTTTCCATTCATAGGTAACTTACTGCTTATGTAGATTATGAAAATTTTTTAATTTAAAAATTTACTGTGCGACAAAAGATATTACATTGGAAGAAGTTTGCTATTTTAGTTGAACATAATAAAATATGCGAATGCTACCTAAGGGAAGGGATACCTTAATTAAGTGTATTCTAATGGATTAGGATTATTTGATTATGGCAAAGCACTTTATATGCTTTAAGGGGGATGCCATCGTGTAGGCAAAGTAAAGTAAATTGGCTCATATTCTGTTTACAAATGGGGAAAACTGCGGAAACTTTTATATAACTAACTCATCCACCAGAATTTGAGCCCTTTCAATGTTGCCATCCTCTTTAACCAGACAACATGATGCCAAAATTATTTTTGCACATTTTCAGTCTGTTAATGTGATGTGCTTCTTGAGCTATTAAATACAAGATTGCTATAACGATCTTAGAATTTTGGCTCCCAGTTTTAAACGTAGTAGTAATTTTGCAATATTAGTTTTAGAAACAGTTCACTCATTCGTTTCTGTTCTGTAAAGCAACTACAGTAAAAGTCTGATAGACCAGCATACAGGGTTTGATGCTCTTATTGTATGGCATTTCTGCCATAAGAAAAGGCTTAATAAAATCACTGCTTTATAAAGTCAACTGCTTATTAAAATCAAAACCTAAGGAATGAATTCAAATGAATACGATATGATTATAATATAACCACTTAATAAAATAAATGTTACTGCTTACAAAAATCGAATCTCTTTTGAAATTGTAAAATCAAAACCCTAAGTTCATGCTTCAAGTTCAGTGATTTTATTCAAAGTAGATTCACTTTCACATGTGCAGGTGCAAATGCTAGAATTTTCTTATCTGGAATTGTTAAAAAAACCCCAAGTCTGTGTCTCAAGGTCAGTGATTCCAGTGATCTATTTTCTTTTACACATGGAGGTGCAAATGCTGAAATTTTCTTATCTGTAACAATCATGGGTGGCAGTGGGTTACAAGAGGTTTGTTAGAACTGTCTCAGAACAGTTGGAGGGGGAAGGGGAAACAAAAAAAAAAGGAGTGAGGAAGAATCTGTAGAATTTTTTTTTTTTTCTTTACATACTCATAGTTCGTTCAGTTCGCCCATCAACATTTTCTTTTGGCATGCCTCAAAATGTCCAAATACAAGGGCTTAAGCTTAAAAGATAAGAAAAACTGATGTAGCAATATGATGCTTTACCAAAATGCAGCCAATGTGAAGTTTCTGTACAACTTGAGATTTCACAGTCTTTAAACACAAACTTGAATAGATAAATTTTTAAATAACATTTCATATGCTTATATATTGTATCGATCTGTGTAACACGTTAAAATAATTATAATTTTTCTGAATTAGGATGGCTTTTGTAATCCACAGAAAAAATAAGTTTTATTGAAAAAAATGTATGTAACTTACACATTAAACAGCATATTAAAAAGGAGTTTTAATGTCCACAGCAAGACCATACGCAATGAGAGACAGTTATATGTACATTTCATTCATAAAAATTTATTGAAATCTTATATGAAATAAGTCTATTTTTAAAAAAGGAAATGAAATATGAAATGCTGGCGAGAAATACAGCAGGTTTACCATCACTTGTTGGCGATAGAAAGAAACGACGCATGCGCAGTTCATTTAAACATTTTACTCGTAAGGAGTCGTTTCACAGCTATTCTGATTTGAGACGCTAGTCAGAAAAGGCATGGATGTAAATTTTCTGTTCCTTCATAGCAGGCAACGGTGGCCCACCTAATAGGTGCCTCCATACTAAAGTGACAACCGCGTCTGGCCTTAATAGTGGTCAACACCTATAATAGGATATAGGGCTATTGGAAAAAAAAAAATATTTCGGATTGAAAATCTTCATGTAAGAGAAAAGTTGGGACCCAAAAATTAGTTGCATCGTTTACATATCTATTTAATATTTGTTCACCATTTGCTGCTTTAATACAATGTGTTTTGCTTTTCTTTGCTAAATATAAAATTCATTACTGTTTATCACTGGAGACATAATTATCAGTAAATAAAATTGATTTTAATGTGGCTGAAAATACTGAACGTAGATAACTGCTTTATGAAAAACATATTCAGCAAGACATTCAGAGATGTAAGATGACGGGAAAAGGCCTTATTTCCTTTAATATACTTGCAGATATAGGCTTGAAATTATAGTTTCTTAACGTTGCATAGACAATTTCATGAAAACAAATCTCAGTATTCGGCGGGAATGTTACGTGTATATAAAAAATATCAAACTTAGCTTGTTCCTCATGCAACACAAACTCGAGTTATTAAAATATTCGTTATGACTGCACAAAGTAAACACATATAATTCTGTAAAATTTACTTTAAAGAATTATTTGATACTATTACACAGAAGAGTGCAGCTTTTTAAAATTATATATTGCTCGTAACGTGGCAACATTAATAACCGATGAAATAAACGCATTTCAAAATGCTAATACTGAGCAATTAATTAAAATTATGCTCTAAATCATACAGGAATTCAATGCACAAGATCACCACGCTTTTTTAATCAATTTATGTATGAACAATGTAATTTGTATATTTTATGCACTAAACGCACAATAAACAGAAATCTTTGTAGTTGTTTATCGTATAGTACTCCTACTTCGTTTTTCTAATCAGCTAAGATTTGGATGCTTTTCTGTTGTTAGCCCCAAATGGAATATTACTCTCGAAACAGCATTTTGCGTTGAATCACTATGAACGGCGTATCACGCTGTAGAGTCATTAGGTTATTTCAAAGCAGGAGATGTGAAAAATGTGCAATGCCCTTGGCGGGACTCGAGCCTGGTTCTTTCGAATACGCGCCGAGTGTACTACCGTTACACCAACGAAGGCATGAAGAAAGGAGGTAGAAAATACCTTGAATACTCTCCCTTTTAAAGGGCGACTGCTTAAGAGACACAGTCTCTAGATCCTGGTGGTGAAAAAACATCATCCACCACCTATTTTTAGTTCGGGCACCAATCGTTTTAGGATTTTTCGAAAGAAGGAAATCCAAGAATTCCTCAATGCCCTGGTAGGAACTCGAACCGTGGACCTCGTAAATACGCGTGTAGTGTGCTACAGTAACACCACGAAGGCATGCTGAAACCAGGGAGAAAATGTCTAGTAACTTTTCAAATTGTTGCCAATAAGTATGATCGCCTTGTATTGCATTTAGAGAAATTGAATAGTGAAGAATCTGCATAAATGTATCATATACCTCGCACTGTGAAGAACACTACCTAGAGCCATCAAATTTTAAATAACGTAGTCCTCCGAGCTAACATGGGCACTTGGAAGCCGGAAATTTGGATTTCGAATTTGTTTCATTATGTATTTCGTATTATGTAAAACTATAACGAATTTTCGATTAACAAACTTAACAATTTTCAGGCAAGCAGTGGTAATACTATATGAAAAAACAAAACAAAAGTTTAAAAAAAAACTATTTTTTCTACATCGCGCGATACTGTCTATCGGAAATTGTAAATATATGGTGTTTTTAAATATTTTGTTATTTTGCTTTGAATCCAATTTTATGGAGCGTAAGCGCCAAGAACGTAATATTTAACAAATAAGTAACACAAAACGTTAATAATAAAAAGACAACATAAAGTTTTGTAAAGCCATCTTAGTAAGAAAACTGAATATTGATATAATGAATTGAGATAAGACTGAAAAACAGAAAAATGTCCGCCAACATTTAACCCTGCATCGGGAATTCTAAACGTGTGCTGCTTTTAAAATTTTTCTAATTTTGCTGTTGAATTGTGTATGGATAGGCGACGAAAATTATGCTTAATAATAAAGCTAAAAAGAAAAGTCTTAGTAGGACAGAAGTACAACAACTGACTGGTTAACCGCGAGCTCGGCGAGAGCGTAAAAAACCTTAACCAAGGAAAATGCCTTAACGAACCCCTTGGGACGACCGTTAAAATCTTAAACCTTTCACATTTTTTGTTTTAAGATTTTTTTTGTTGTTTTGCTTCTCTGCTCAAAGTCAATTGCTTCTTCTTTTGATTTTTATGAAATGGACTTGCTTGAAATAGAATGGATAGAGAGAAAATTGTGAACAACTTTTAAACACCATTGCTTTAGTTTCCCAAGCTCCATGGCGCATTTATCTTTAGTGCTTATTTATTTATTTAAGTGTTGCGCTTTTAAGGTTTCTACATTTGGGTCTTTGAAAGAAAGCGCAAATGGTTTGGTCATTATTCCACTTTTCCTGTGCGTAGTAGTGTGGATTACAGATTCCCAGTATGCATACGCATAACACTTTCCTAGCTTTATCCTAGGATTTTTTCTTTTTTGTTTAGGGTGTTTGCTTACAGATTTGCTGATAGCTTAGCGAATGCAGAATATGTAATTTAGTACGGTTTACAGCTAATTAACATTCAACTCAATTTTTTTTTCAGTTTTAGATTAAAATCTTTTACTTAATTAAAAGCACAAAATTAAAATTGATATTTAACGGTACTGAGCTTTTTATTAATAAATTGGTTACCTATCTGCAAAAAGTTAGGTTTTTCTTAATCTTTAGCAAACTTTCTAGTTTTGAGAACGGTTTCTTAAAATTGACTACATCATTTTCGTCAAAAGTTAAATATTTACATCATTTCAAATCCTTTTTAATCTAAATTTTTAAAACTTATATTTCTTGGTTACTTAAATTTCAATTCATATTTACAAGACCTTTTCTAATTTAGCCTGTGACTCACTTTTATCGATCACCGACTTGAAATATTCTTGTGTACTAATTTTAGCAATCGTTTAATTTTAAAATTTGATAATTACACTTTGGGTTTAACACTTTTTTCTTCATGTCGAAGTAGTTACTTTTAGCCAAACTAATTTCTTTTTATGTTTATATTATCTGTTTTGTTTTGGGATTCCTGTTATTTTTTTAATACTGAGCTTTTCAACGTGTTTCGCAATAAACTTCTTTTAAATACATATAACGAGAAATTTATGCTACTTTCAAAAGGTAATGCATGATGTTTGAGGGACCATTCTGAACATTTAGAAGACATTTTTCAAAAGTAGAATTCGAATCATGTTTTCAGGAAATGAAGAAAGTATTTTCTCCATAACAGGAAACAGGTTTTTATTGCATTTTACAAGTGTATATCATGTCTTAAGAAATTTTAAAAAATGCTACGTGACTCTTAACATTTGTTGAAATACTCGTGCAAAAGCGATCCGTTGAAAGTAATGCGGTGTTTCATTTTGAATAATTTCGCCTTTTCTACCATCTTAAAGGTTTTTTCTTTCTCAAGTAATTAAATATCTTCTATAAAAAATAATTATTTCCCTTTTTAAAAAATAATTAAAACTTTTCTCCTTGAATAGTTAATTGTATCTGTCACAGCTCATTTTAAATGAAAGATTTTATACTATGCGCCTTTAATTTTAAAGGGACCAATTCTTACACTAGGAAGCGTAGCATAACCCGTTTGCCCTAAAATTGCTTCGTGTATTAAACGAAAATATGCATATCCAGAGCAGATTGCACATCGTTTTTAAATTTTGCTTCTTTTAAAATCGTTTTTAAATTTTGCTTCTTTTAAAAACTTTTGAAACCATTTTAGACATTAGTGGTAAATTCTTCTGTGCTGTAAACTGTAGTTCTAGAGTGCATAACCTTCTTATTATTAATTATTAACATATCTGAAATCTTTTTTAAAGTAATGCTCGCAGGGAAAAAGACAATCTGAGGAATAGTCTTTAATTTTTTTTAGTACTCCAATAGATGTTTAAAATTCTTATTATTTTACAAACAAAGAATTTGTCAACTAAATCATACCTAAGACTGTGAACATGCCTTAGGGACTTCTACGTTGATGATTTGATGTCCGGAGCCAGTTCAGTTACTGAAGCTATAGAATTACAAAGGCAATTGAATCAAATGCTGTCACGTGCAGGATTTGCTCTAAGAAAATGGGCTTCTAATAGCAAGGAAGTCTTGAATTCAATTACTCCAGATTTGTGCTTCTCAAATGCTTCCTTGAACATAGACAATGATGAAAATTTAAAAAACGTTAGGTATCCTGTGGCATCCAGCTTCAGATATGGTTTTCTTCAAAATCAATTCATTATATCCTGAAGTCTTAACCAAACGAACACTACTTTCAGCAATTGCAAAGATCTTTGATTCTCTTGTATGGTTGGCACCGATCATAGTTCAATATAAATTGATCATGCAAAGATTATGGATACATCAGTTGCAGTGGAATGAAAAGATTCCTCCAGATACTGCATGTGAATGGAAACAACTTACAGAAGATATGCTATTTATTAAAAGTATCAAAATTTCTCGACTCTTGTTGGTTGAATCAGATAACCAGTTTCAAGTACACGGGTTTTGTGACGCAGAGAAGGCGTACGCCGCTGCAATTTATTATCGTTGTGTGTTAGATACTGGACAAATCAATGTTCAGTTGGTGATAGCCAAGACAAGAGTTGCACCACTAAAAACCATATCACTTCCTCAATTGGAACTTTGTGAAGCATTTCTATTGACTAAATTGATGGACTTCACCTGTAAAGCTTTGTATACTTCTATATCACAAGCTTATTTTCATACTGATTCCACTATTGTAGTGGCCTGGATAGGATCTCATTCACGCCGATGGAAAACCTTTGTCGCCAACAGAGTAGCAATAATTCAGACATTGTCTTCTCCTGTCCAGTGGCATCACGTGAGTGGAAATGCTAATCCTGCTGATCTTGCAACTCGTGGTGTGTCATCATCAGCACTGGTTACTTCATTGTCACTACGTGGTCCAGATTTGTTGTATGATTTATTTCCCTTTGAGCCAGCATCATGTACACCACTAAATGATTCTGTGCCCGAGCAAAGATACACTTTGCAGTCAACAACTGCTGCCAGTCGCTTGATAGACTCATGATTTATTTTATAAATATTCTTCTCTCACTAAACATAGACGTGTTACAGCACTATATCTGAGGTTTGTAAATAGCTGTAGAAATTCAGGAAATAAGGTAAATGGATTTTTAAAAACTATGGAATTAACTAACATGTGTTGATTAAATTAATGCAATATGTTGAATTTAAGAATGAAATCAACACTTTAAGCAGAAATCAATCATTGTCTTGTACAAGCAAAATTTTATCTTTAAATCCATTTTTAGATAATTCAGGTTGTGCGTAGGTAGCGTGCGTAGTTCAGCGTAGTAAGAAATGCGTTACCAACGATATCATTTAATTATTTATTATTACAGCGTAGGAAGAGTTACAAGAGCGATTACATTGCGAGTCAGCGTTCATCTCCTGCGCAGTTGAATAGACAAGTTGAAAATTAGCAGAGACTAAACATTACTTTCCAATTGCCAGATTTTACAGATTAATACGAGAAATGCACAGCAACAAAAATGCGATGGGAAAGTGCTCCGTCAGCCAAACGATGAAGTTACAAGTACGGAACATCCCGCCCGGCGTTGAAATATTACATTATTTCAAAATTAAAGAAACAAAGTATGAATACAAACTTATAATAACATTACATACAACAAATATACTAATTAATAAATCAATGAGAATAAATAAATTATCCAACAGTAGAAATATAGTTATCCATAATGGGTAAAATACAAATTTTTGAAATATTACGAGTTCCTAGTTTATTTCTAGCTGGCAGAATAACTGGATGTTTACGATTGAAATTTAAATCTGAATGTGAGAGTCTACCACCAACTCTTATTAATCCACTGGATGCATCTAAAAAAGGACTCAAAATTTTAAGCTTACTCGTAGGTGGAACTGAAGATCCCCTTTCTAAAGCTGATATCTCCGCAGGAAAATACTTTACCTGTATGTGTTTTAGCAGATAATTTTCTGCTCCTTCATATTTTTCGCATGTGAGTTCTCCTGAATGCGGTTTAAGAAGTTTGCACCTTCTGCAAAATCTAAAAATAAAAGCTAAAATTCTAATTAGTTTATGAAAATTGTTAGTGATATTAAGTAAGCTATCGAAAAAAGAGTCATTATTTAAACTTAATGTCACTTTAGAAACAGTCTTGAGTTCATCAGTATAAAGTTTGTCAGTTGAACTACTGGCATTTTGCAAAGTCTGAGGAATAGCTGAATTTAATTTTGAAAAGTCTGGTCCTTTCCACCAAAGTTCACTAGCGGCAAGTGCTTTGACGTCCAGTCCTCTGGAGATTAAGTCTGCTGGGTTGAACTCTGAAGGAATATGATGCCATTCGAAGTCTTTAGATATCTGCTGGATTTGTGATACTCGGTTGCCTACAAATGTTTTAAGCAGATTTGAAGGAGTCTTGATCCATGCCAGGGCTACTGTAGAATCAGAGTACAATTTCACAGAGTCTATTTGAAGTTTAACAGCTGTTAGGACCCTTTCCGTTAGTTTTGCGAGAAGAAGGCATGCAGAAAGTTCTAGACGTGGAATTGTAATGAATTTTGTAGGGGCAACGCGTGATTTGCTGCAAAGAAGTGTACTGTTTACTGCACCGGTGCTGGACACAGTTTGGATGTATATCACTGCACCGTAGGCCTTTGAAGATGCGTCTGAGAAACCTTGAAGTACTACCAACTTAGTATCGGTGTTTAAAAAGCATCTTGGCAAATGAATGTATTCCAAATGTGGTAGTGTTCTAATGAAGTTTTCCCACTGTTCGGCAATATCTGGAGGTAGTGTTTCGTTCCAATCTAGCTTAAGTAACCATAACTGCTGCATAAAGATTTTTGCCTTGGCAATAACATGACCCAAGAGTCCGAGTGGATCATAGATGTGTGCTATTTGTGATAGTACATCTCTCTTGGTGAAGTTAGGATTAGCGCTTATGCTTACTTTATACGTAAAGGAGTCACTTAAACTATTCCAAAACATTCCTAGCGTTTTAACTATTATTTCTTCCGAATTTCGATCAAACATGAACTCTTGCAGTTCAGTGGATGGTGCCTTATTACTGCACCACTTGTGCAAAGTCATTCCTCCCCTTTGGAGAAGCTGTTTTAATTCTGACATAAGTTTTTCTAACTCGTTGAATTCTGAGGAACCCGAAAGGCAATCGTCCATGTAGAAATCCTGAAGAACTACTCTTGAAGCTAAGGGAAAGTCCTTTCCCTCATCTAAGGCAATTTGTTTTAAAACTTTAGTGGCTAAGTATGGGGCGGACGCGGTCCCATACGTTACAGTTTGTAATTGGTAAACCTTAATCGGTACGAATTTGCTGTCTTTCCATAAGATTTTTTGAAGTTTAGTTTGCGAAGGATTAACTTCAATCATTTTGAACATCTGTTTGATGTCAGTAGTAAAGGCGAAAATGTGTTTTCTAAATCTAATTAGAATCGAGAAGAGGTCTTCTTGAAGCACTCCTCCTTTGCACAATAAATCATTTAAGGAATGCCCGCTTGACGTTTTCGAACTCGCGTTGAAGACCACGCGTAGTTTAGTTGTTTTGCTGGTGGGACGCAATACGCCATGGTGTGGTAGATAATACCCTTCATCTATAAGTGTATCTTCTTTCACCTCCTCCAT
>KK113702.1:86092-109331 GCA_000611955.2 Stegodyphus mimosarum
CTAACGTTCACAGTGTGCTTGGGGTCATTGTTCTGGTAGAATTTAAAATCGTTATGAAGGTTCAAATTTCGCGCTGAAGATTTAAAATTTTGATTTAATATGCCAATATACTTGTACTGATCCATTATACTGTCAATAAAAACAAGATTACCAACTCCAACGGAAGACATACACCCCCATACCATAACTCCTCCTCCACCATGTTTTACTGTTGGCACCAAGTTCTGTTTGCGAATTTTTTCCCTGGGTTTTCTCCACAAGATTCTACCTTCAGAACCAAATATATTAAATTTACTCTCATCAGCAAATATAACTTCATTCCAGTAATCAAAATTCTTATTTATGTTGGATTTTGCGAAAGCCAGTCTGAGTTTTCTATTCTTTTCACTTACGAAGAATTTTTTCCTGGCTGCTCTACCGTGATATCTAGTAGATCGAATTACTCTTCTAATAGTCTCAGGATTAAAAATTACTCCATATAATGCTTGTAAATCAGCAGCAACTTTAGGAGCACTCATTCTTGGATTTTCTTTTAATATTTCGAACGATAATTCGCTTTATTCCATTGGATAGCTTTGATGGTCGGCCAGGTCTTCTTTTATCCTGAATCATATGATTCTTTTTATATCGTTTAATGATATTGAAAACTGTTGAATGACTCAAGTTAACTGTTTCAGAAGTTTCTCTAATAGATTTTCCACGTTCAATATGCAAATTAATAACTAATTTTCGAATTTCAGGCAAAGTTTCTTTTCGTTTAGCATTCATGGCTGCACAGAGCTAAAAAACACAAAATTTCCAAAACAAACTGCAGATAAATAATGCAGACGATTTTATAAATTATTGTCAATTGCTTTTGGGTAAAAATAAAAACCTCAAAAATATTTAGTTCAAAGGGATTTAGTCCCGAAGGACTATTACTTTCGTTTTGCGTCGGAAACACAAAAACGGCGTATCACTTTTCAAATTGTTGCCACTAAATGTTATCGCTCTGCATTAAATTTTAAAAAATGAAAAATCTGCATAAATGTATGCTTTTTTTTTTTTTTTTTGACGTAGCTTTTTCTTCAAAAATTGTCTGCGTGCGTTGCACGGGAAAATAAAAAGGAATTCTAATTACAGTTCTAAATAAATAGCCAAATAAATGTGAAATTCGTAACAATATTCTCTAAAACTTTAACGAATTTTTCATTAACAAACTCAAAGATTTCAAAGCCAGCAATACCAACGTTGTACAGAAAAACATTTTTATCTCCAGCGCGTGAGAGCGTGTACCGAAATTTCTAAAGATATGCTCAATTTAAAATTATTTTGCGATATTGCTGTTGAACTGAATTTTATGGTTTAAGTGCGAAGAACATGGTATTTAACAAATAAAGGTAACACACAAAATGTTAAATAAACGCCCCTCTGGACGTAATTTAAAATCTGAAATTTCAGATTTTTTTTTTTTTTATTGCTTACTTCAGATGATTTTTTTGCGTAGTCTAATGGTGTCCCATCACTTATGTGAGCCATTTTCTGCTCCGTTCTAAACAATTGTATTTTTATTAAATTAATATTTTAATATTTTGAGAAAATGTATGTTATGTAATAATTGTTACTGAATTTAAGTATGAAACACACCCACAAAAAATTTTTACACGTTTTTTTAATTTATTTTATTACAGTTTCCTTTTGTAAAGCTCAAGTGTCTCATCACTTTTGTGAGACACTGTAGCTACGCAGCATCACCCTGTTACGGATTTCGTATTTAATTAGAACTATAATTAAAATTGTTTTATTTTTCCGTGGAACGCAGACGATTTAGCTACGTCGGAAAAGTAAAAATACAAGAGCACATGCATTTAATAAATAAATATCTCGTAATGGCTGTTGCCATCGAGGAAAATCGAGATATTTACAGGTTTTACCAGAATATTCTCGTGAATGATTAAAAAGCTTATAAAAGCCAAATTAAAACACCTCAGCTCAGTTGTATCTGTTTTAAGCGAACTGTTGTTTAGTTAATGCTGTTATTGATCGTAGCGAATTCGCTGTGAGATAGAATTAGTTTTTCTCTTTTGAACTTAGTTCTGTTTAACGTTTGAGATATTGCGATATTGTACGAATATCTCTGAGGAACTATTTCACCTTTTGTTTTATTCCTTGTGAAAAGAATAAATTTTCCTAACATTTTAACGACTTGTGCATTCAATCCATTACGAACCCGTACGCACGGAACAATACGCTTAGGTATAAATCCGCATATTTTAAACTCTAAAAGAACAAGAACACAATATTTTGGGAGTGTACTCTGGGGAAATCTAGAGCTGGAAATTGTAACTTAAAGATCAGCCAGGAAGTAACGAGAAAATGTAACTCGAGGATCAGCCGGGAAGTAAGAAGTGAAAAGCAGGTAGTATGAATACGTTTGTAAATGCTCGATATTTCAATAACCTTTCGCGAATGCGTGCAAGTCAGGGGTTATTTCGTGACGTCTGTAAAAGCATCTACAATTTCGCTTATTTGTACAAATATTAGTCGCAAAGCTTTGCAAGAATTTTTGCAAATGATAGCAAGACGTCCTTTGTTTTAAACATAGGGTGCTGTTCATCCTTCCTTTTAAAATTATTATCAACAAGGATGATTTAAATGCTCTCAACAAGAATATCATCTGCTTACATTGAGAAAACAGAGTTCCTTGGAGTTTGACCTTGGTTTTAAGCCTGGTCTATGAGGTGCTGAGCAGAAAGTGTATTCTTCCGGTAGGCTGAGGCGTGATTTTCATAAAGTCATGCTTTCCCCCACTCTTATAGGTCAATAAAAAAATTCTTAAAAAGACAGTGACAAAAGACATGTTAGAACATTTGATTAATGAGAAGATATTCTAAAGCTATTTGCTGGTAAGGTATGGCTAAAAGACATAAATAGGACTCCTGAGAAATAGGAAGATGTTCAGAAATTGTTTGTGGATATTAGAACAATCGAAATTGGGAAAATGAACTCATATTTGTGTGGTCAGTTTTACTTGTCTGTATTCTACGGTGGCCTGTAGCACCAGTCTGCAGTAGAGCAATGCGTATCTAATATTTTATTAAATCTTATTACTTTATTTAATTATCTGTATAAGACATCTAATTTTTGTGGTTTAAATTGCATCTAATTTTGCATTTTGTGAACAATTATCATATTATAAATGGTTTTTATGATTACGTTAAAATTAATGTTCATGCCATGGAATGAACCATGTGTAGATTCCTGGCTTGTATGTTTCAGTGTTTACTTGGTGAACAATGTTCCATTAAACTTGCATAATAACATAACTATACGCGTCTGTATTTTAAGGCGGCTGCACAACCGTTTGAATTTTCTTCAGCTTCTTCTCCATTTGAATAATTTGGAAAAATTAAATTATGTGCTCAAAAGATTTAATTATCGGCTTCATTTGCTAAATCACTTTTATATCCTTTTAATAAATCCAAATTTATTTTCAAAAACTGTATTCATAAATTTCTGTTATATAAAGCCTAAATTTCGAACATTCCTTCAGTTAAAAATTTTTAATATTACGTAAAATACATTTTTCCTTTTTTATTCATCTTGTTATTTATACATGAGGAAATTTTTTCTTTATAATAATTTTTTCTATAATTCTTCTTAATATTTAATGTAATTTTTTTTGGCAGAAAGGTTTTTCTGTATATATCAAAAAAAGATATGTCAGTGTTTCGCAATTAATTTCCTTTTGGTGGCATCTAGATTTTATTCTAAAACAGTTTTGCACGCTACATATCCTAGTTCATTACTTCTGAGCATGATGAGCATTTAGAGTTGCTATAAAATCATTCCACCACTGTGTTAAAGGAACAGAAATGATGACCAAAAAGTTCTGAATTCTGCATCTTGAATTGTTTTTTATAACTTCAAGCCAAAGATTTTATTTGTCCTTATAGTTTTAAAGGATTTAAAGCAAATTCTCTTATTAAAGTTTAACGTTTATAATAAAGAACAAAATAAAAAAATCAAATGGTCTTTTTTAATAAAATATTGATACAGAAAATTTATACAGAGAATTCAATCATTGTTAAACATTGCTCTTTGATAACTTCTTAAGAATCTTTTTATTAAATCATAACCGCAATTCCTATTTACATACGCCCTGGAAGAAGTCTCTTTATGAAATTTTTATTTTCAGAAAATTTCCTATATTCTTATAATTGGTCTTATAATAATATTTATTTTTCTTCCTCTAGCGGCCATGAATTCGGATTACGAGTTAATTAGATTGCTTGTAGAAAACGGAGCTGATGTTAACAGAGCAGACATAGATGGGCGAAGGACAGCTCTGCATTTCGCTTGTGAACCAAGATCTCATTGTAATGTTAAAATTATTTTGAATATGTTTATATTTTTTTCATTTACGTTTATCTTTTATAATAAACAACAACACAAAACAAAATAGTCTTTTTTAATAATATATTTGTACAGAAAATTTATACAGCGATTTCAATAATTGTTAAACATTGCACTTTGATAAGAACTTCTTTAAAATCTTTATAAATCATACACGAATTTCTATTTATGTACTTCCTAGAAGAAACCTCTTTAAAAATTTTTATTTTCAGGAAATGTTTTATGTCCTTATAATTGGACTTGCAATGATATTTATGTTTCTTCCTCTAGGGATCAATAATTCAGATTCTGAGATCATTAGATTGCTTCTAGAAAAGGGAGCTGATGTTACCAAAGCAGACAGAAGTGCGCAAACAGCTCTGCATATGGCCTGTCAAACAAGATCTTCAGGTAATGTTAAAAATTATTTTGAATATGTTTATATTTCTTATCATTTACATAGTCAAATAACGTGTATACTAGAAGAGCAGTTAGCGTATCCAGTGTTTAATGAAGACAATAGTAAGCGAACTGTTAATGAAATTTGTGCATTGTTATTGCTACTATTAATATGTGTAGATTATTAGGAAACTGCAATTTGCGTAACCGTAGTACCGGCCTGTAGCCTGGATGTTTTATTATAATAAAATACTGGATACTTATATCTAATTATATTAAAAAGAGAATAAGAACTCAGAAATAATAGTAATGAAATTAATTACAATAACAAATACTAAAATAAAATACTTTTCTGGCGCACTTTTTCAAAAACCTGAACGACTATATGCCTCCATTAGAAAATACGAACTGAGAAATAATAAAATACTGGATACTTATATCTAATTATATTAAAAAGAAAATAAGAACTCAGAAATAATAGTATAAATTTATTTCTGAGTATAGTATTTCGTGTCAAGTTTTTTTACAAAATATGTATGTTTCTTACATATTTTTAGATATGAAAAAATACACAATGTCTTAAGTATTGGGAATAAAAATAACATAAAAGTGTATGTTTTCTAGATATTAAAACATGAACAGAAGTCTTAAGTGTTGTGAATAAAGTAACATAATATTTTTTAGACATGAAGAAAGTCTAAAATTCCTAAGTTTTGGGAGTAAAATATAAGTGATATAAAATGAATGACATTTTAAAGTTTTTCCTAATCGAATGAATATTCGCCATTTATTACACCTTTAGAGTTGAATATGTAATTTCCTTGATTAATGTTTTTGATTGCATTATCAAAACGTTTTCGAGATATCAGACGTTTTTTAAGATAAACCTCTTTTTCAACATCATTTACTTTTATTTTTGTAATACATCAATCTCCATATACAGTTTGAAATTTTCTCAGGAAGACGAGATTATATCTCCTAGGCTGTAATTCCATATCTGTGTAGTCCAGTGTTTAATGACAATGCCTTTACAATGCAATTTTTTGCAAATATTTTACGCCGCCGATCTTCGTCAAACATCTATTCTTCCGATACCATTTACGGTTCCTCAATGCCCTGATAAATTTGCGTAGGAAACAATGGATGTTGTTATTCGAATATTTTGAAACCTTTTTGCTCTTTCCGTAAACGCACCAGCAGTGTTGCTTTAAATCATCACAATCTCCAGCGCAATATTCAAATAACAATATCTGAAATTTTCTTTCGATTGGTTGAGTGGATAGGTCATTAAAAGTTCGAAAGTCGGCAAAGTTTTCTTTTTTATCACCACACTGTAGAGGATTTTAGTGAATTCAGTTACTGTAATTTTACATGTCCAGCCATTAATTAATAAAAACTGATATGAAACTGCAAAATGATTTACATCTGTTAGTTTAGGTTAAAATAATATGTCGAATAATGCTTATTGGAGAAGTCAAACAACAAGGATCAGAATTATACAGACGACTTTGCTTTGCTATAAATTGCTTCCTTGGTAAACATTTTTTTAACTGCAAGTATATTCTGAAATTATCGTCTGCTATTTGACAATTTCGTGTTCATTCAAAATGGCGTTTTTAAAGAAGCAATGACCTTAAGACTATGTTCCTGCTATTTTTGAAGAAAATCATTTTCCCTATTCAGTTATTAAAAAATGCTGTGAAAACCATGATTTTTTTTATCTATAGATTCTACGATGTATAATATTGTCAATAAGGATAAAGGGAAAAAAGGTTAAAGTTTGGCTTCAAGGAGAACACTTCTTCAAAATACATACCCAAGAAAAAACGGAATGTTTCGAATATTCAAAGGTAAAAGCGTTAACTTTAAACAAAAATCTTCGAAGTAAAAGGACATTTGCGTAATCATTAAAATGTTTGGTGTCAACCATAATTGACATCATGATTAATGCTGATTTGAATGTTAAAAAAGCGAAAAAACGTAATTTGCATCATCTTCCTCCAAGACGTATAGCCAAAAGCAGAACGTGCAGCGGAATTCTCTATAGGAAACAATTATTAGGACAAAAATGAAAAAATGCTATCACGGTAGATGAATCTTAGGTACATTTAAGTAAATATTAACGTGCAGTAAAAGGATATCCATTTATTATCACCAAAGAGAAGAAAAAATCTTAGAACATGGTTCAAAGAATCTAAAGAAAAATTTTTCAAATATTTATAATTATTGTTGGTTTTTGATAGAACGACAAATGAAAATTAAAGAGAATGCAGAAAAATTTTTAAATCAACACCACACATTCTCAGGCACATATTCTATACCTTCAAACTTCAAATACGAAATACCTTCCCTTTACCCACAGTGCCATCAATCAGTAGGACTGCATCAAAACAAAGCGCAAGGCAAAATCCACTGTTAATTTCCTGGAAAAAAATTGGAACAAGAAACGAGTACCGAAACTATACCTTTCACACATATCCCTACTAAATCTCCCGATGTATTATTATTCACGAAGATTCGTGCTTTTGGACTTTTTAAAAGCGGATTGTCCTGGCGTCGACCTACAACCTTCCTTGGACCTTGGAAAAGTGTTCAAGAGGAATAAGGTACAATACCTCTTCTGCTACTAAAAAAAGCTTAGTTTCTGAAATTATTGTGTTGAAAAATAGTGAAGAATAAGTTGATTAAACGGGACATTTAAAACGCACAAAATGCTTAAGTAAAATATTTCTGCAGTTAGAATGAAAATCGTATACAATATGTGCTAACAGCCTCTGTATTTGTAAATTTTGCAGGACTAGTTTCGTTGATTTTGCATTTAGGCATTCTTGCTGTTAGATTTCTCCAATAATATCTTAGTTTGTTCATCAATAACAGAAAAAATTTAAAAGAAAAATTAAATGTTTTAAGCTTTGATGAATGATAGTGCACTTATAAGGTATTTCTCCCGCCTCTCTTCGCATGCCTTCGTGGTGTAGTGGTCTGCATGCTCGACGCGTAACCGAGAGGTCCGTAGTTCGATTCCCGGCGAAGGCGTTGCTTATTTTTCACCTCTCTTGCTTTGTAATAACCTAATGTCTCTACACGCTGATGCAAAAAATTCATTGCTTACTGCCTGAATTAAAATAAAATAGCAGTGGCAACATATTTCTCTGAAATCCCCGAATTTGCTTATAAAATACGCAAGTCAAATAAGTTGTATTTCTCGAGTGGCAACACACGTCTTTTATCTTGGAGTTTTTATTAAATTTGAAATAGAAATCCCTCACGCTTTGCAGAGTGGTAATGCAAAGTTTTTAAATTGCTGAGTTTTTAATCAAGAGTTCCTTAAATTTGCCTGAAATGTATAAAGAGTGTGGAACCTCTGGAGTGGTTTATTGAAATCTTATATATATTTCCTTCCTCTTCCTTTGAAAGTCAAGTGCACAAAATTTCAGCAAGATCGGAGTAAAGCGCAAATGCTTCTACTCACTTGGCTTTTCTTCTTAAAAACGTAATGCAAGTTAAGTTCTATTTCTTATTACAAAGCACAGTTCCAGAGTTCCTTCAATAGATAATGTTAATAATAAACCAAGAAAATAATTCTTGTTACATCTATTGCTACTCCGTAAAAATGGATCCAATTCCCGCTTGTAACTAATATCGATATCCATTTTCTTCTTCTTAGTTTTATTGTATGCTTAAGGCTCTTTATTCGATTGCTAATTTATTGTATGTATTGTTTTTCAGTAATTGTAAAGTTGTTAGCTGAAAACTCGCCAGCATCTGTTCTTAACCTTGGTGATTCTCATGGTGATACTCCTTTCGACTATGCTTGTGGAACACACAGTCCAGAAATTGTTCTGTTACTCTTGTCACGAGGCAGTAGCGTAGTTGCAAAAGACTCCCGTCGACGTGGACCTCTGTTTCATGCTGTATGCTATAGTAATGCAAATTATGTAATGCCAATTGCATCTATTCTTATAGAGGCTGGGGCGAAGGTAAGTAATGAAATCAAATTAATGTTTTTAAATAATAAATACAGGGTGTTTCAGCATAGGTGACTGGTGAGAAAGTGAGAAAATATGTTTATTTTGCTTAGTATGGCTAAAATGTTAGGACAGCTTCGACTCGCTGTGAAGCTTCACTGCAGGTTTTATGTGCGCTTGCTCCGCAATCCTCAACATTGCATCGGCAGGGGTGGTTCGGGGCATTGGCCGCAAGATCGCCAAACTTCACTTGAACTAACTACTTCCTTTGGAGGTACGTCAAGACAATGTTGTACGAAACCCCCGTTAGAAGAGCCGAGGAACTTGTTGCACGCATCGTGGCAGCTACTGCAGATATCCGGCATTTTCCGGAACATCAGCTCCGATGACAATCGTCGTCTGCTGTGCAAAGCATGATGAACATGTTTTTCTCACCCAGTTCGTGTCCTTCGTTTATGTGTTTTGTGTTATCATTAGCCTCGTCAGGAAAGCGTTTCCGACCATGCACGTGATGCACGACCTGTACGTGATTTTATATAGTTATTATGTTATTTTATATACTTTTACTTTATAACGGAATTCTATGTAAAATACTACTGAGCGAATCCATTTGATAGAGAAAAAAAATATTTGCTTTGGAACAGCCAAGGAATTACAGAATGAATTCTTGTTCCTTTTATATATTTCAAAATTTATTCTTAAATTAGGGAATTCTAAGTTTTTAAATGGTGTTTTTAAAACTTTAATTTCTTATACGTTTTCATGAAAATAATATGCAATGAAATTGAGAAATTTATAAACTTTGAGAGATTTTTCCTGAGATTCTTTATTAGTTGACTAATTTAGTTAGAAATTAAAAAGTTCCACTTAATAGCGAAGCAGTCTACACATATCTTTATCATAACGTTTCTTTCGTACGGGTTCGTAATAGAGAGAATGCACACAAAACTAACTATACCTTGATAAAATATATTTTATGAAGAGACAAACTTGACAGTTCTGGAACTTTCCACAAAAATACTTGTACAGCCCTTCTGAGTGTGCCAGAGCACAAACAGTAGTTACACTTCAAACTACTAGGAAAGTAAAACACAACACAATGCAAAAGCGCAAATAAAAGACGAAGTCCTCCCGATCATGTTACATTATACAGAAAAATGCAAGAATTTCACATAAAAGTTGACCAAAATTATTCATATATATACAATGTATATTGATACGGACATATCATAACTATATTACATTTCTTTTCAGAAAAAATATCTTAGTAAAACTATTAGTGCCATCTTGATGCCCATTACATGAATTATCGAAAAGTTACGTGAAATGTTAATATGTAACATGGACAATTGTAGTTCAAAAATAATCGGAATTTCGGGTTTTTTTTTTTCCTCGGATTTATGAAATGTAGACTGTTCAATCAGCAAATTCTCAAAATCTTTCTTCAAATATTTTTCCAGAAGAAACATATCATTCAGATTCCAAAATATTTAGACTATCTAAAATTTGAGAGATTAAACAGTTTGTTGAAGGAAACTAAGTCTGTCTTACACAAAAACGTTATTTTGATGTTTTAATTATACAGATGTAAGGTTTTAGTTAAACTAACCAAGTTTTATTTTAATTTAAATCTTTTCTATCTCCTCTCTGTTTCAACATCCTGTCAGAAGAAGCGCGCGGTTTCAGCTTATGCTAAGTACAGCGAAGTACTATTTAAGCCAGAGGTAGAAACCTCTCGTTGTGAGAGAGCTTAGCCTCAGATAACGGTCACGCCGCTGAATGTTCGGCTGACCAGCTAGCAGTTTAAATTTATAAGCCATAGTGCTTACTACGTGATTGCATTGTAAAACAAATTTGAAGTGCGTTAGTATTAGTATATCTTGCTACGCACCCTTTTAGGTAGAGGCCAATCTCCGCGAATTGCTCTGCGAAGCAAAGTTTAATTTAATTTCTATTTAGGTATTTATTTAAATTTATTTGATTGTTCAGTTCGACCCAAGTGCGGTCATTTACTTTCTGTATCTCTCCCGAATTGGGAAGTTTGTATTTAATAGTGATTTAATAAAAGAGGATTTCAAATCCCTTCACGTGCAGTTACTATCCAGCCCAGCAGTACACCAGAACATAGCGTACCTTCCGCTCCCTGTTCCAGTTCAGGACTGAAAACTTGAGGTTAAGAATCCTTTACAGAATTTACCATGTTCTCAAAGAATACACACAGAATGTTCAGTCCTCATACAGAAAATAAAAAACTAATATTGTTAAATTTGGGGATGAAGTATTCATATTGAAAGAAAATGAAAAACAGAGATACTCAGTATTGACAAAACTTGTAAATCGCTTTTAAACTTGCTTATATGGAACCCTTGTTTAAAGTTTATTGAATTATATGAGTGATATTCAGTCAGAATGAAGAATGCCCTTCAGCAATGATAGCTTGGATGCAGGACAGGCCGAGCTATTTATTCTCATTACCTAAGACTGAATATAAAGATTTTAGTCAAAAATCTTTGTGAGAACTATTGGTAAAGACCTTAGGGGTAATTGATTGTTTAACTGGATAGTTTATTAAAATTCTTTACATTTCATCATCCAGTCTATTCTTTCTACCAGTTTCTCATAAAGCCATTGCCTAGATCAAATGACTGTACTGAAAATTTTCAGTTGTTAGCAAAGAAAAATGTAAACACAGTAGTTCCCAGGAAGTAACCCGCCCTCCCAGGAAAAGCTAGCTTAACCAGCAATTATTTTAAAAATTGTTGAGAATTTAAATAGACAGGTATGAACTTATATGAACTCATATAAGGAAACGTAAATTAATTTTAATGAATCAAAAATATTTATAATTTCTGCTTTGTTAACAAAGTAATTTGAAAATGTGTGTATGTATTTCGAATCAATATATTCAACTATTTGAAATTACGTTAGGTAATTGATTTAATTTTTGTAAAGGAATTAATGCAGTTTCCAAAGTAAAGTTCAGAATAACGTCTTTGGTCATAACATAAACTATCTCGGATAGATATTTACGTAAAACGTTGACAAATTATGTCAAGTGAGCGTTACTACAACATTTAACGGAATCATTAACTTTATAAGATCTCTTTAGTCCAACTGGTCAGAAATTGTGCTCGTAATTGCTACTATGTGAGAAAAATCACACAAAAATGTGCGAAGGGGTTAAAACCCTTTTATTGTATCTTAAAAATTACAAATGCGTCTACTTGACGCTCACAAACTGCGCCAACCCGGCGGTTTTAACTAAAAGTAAGGTAAAACTGAAAATAATAACTAGATGGACAAATATCAAATCACTACCGACGAGGCTCTGAGATCCTAACTAACCGCGTTTTAAATTATCGCTGAGATTCAGCAAAATTACTGATTTAACAGTTGCAAGTTAGCACTTCTGCAAAGCTAGGCGCAAAGGCCGACACGCGCTGATCTAAATTCTACCGAACAACCTCTCCAGCTTAGCTTCAAAGCAAGACTCTCACACTCTGATTTCCTATTTTAAATCAACTAGCTTCCGCTAAATTTGAATAAACTGCACGTGCTACTGCAATTTACATACTCTGGCACGGGCATTTCTAGGGGGAAAATGAAGGCTAAACAGGAAAGAATTTTAAACTTAAAATAAATGTTAATTAAAATAAATATAAACCCTACAACTCGGAAAATTTCTAGGATTGTGAACCTAATTATTCGAGGTACAGTTGTGCGTTTTTTTCACTGAATAGCTTGAACCCGAAGTTTGAGGGGAATATTTAAATCGCGTAGGAATACGCCTTTCCTGCTTGGACGCGAAAAACAGGAAATGGAAGCAGTAAGGTGTTTTCAAAATAATAACCGCTTCGAGATGTTATCCTGAATATGCGCGAAACAACTGTGATTTGCGAGAAAAGCAGATAAATTGAATAAATGAAGGTACTTACATGCTACTCCTTTTTGTGATGTCATCTTTCGTTAACAACTTGGGGTCGCATTTTCATTCTTGTTATTCAAATATTTTATGTTGTATGAAATTCTAATGTTCACTTTCTTCCCCAGATTCACCCCCAGTCACTGATAACTGCTGTAGAGAGGGCTGGTTCAGAATTGAGAGCTATGAAAAATTTTCCAAGATTAGCAACACATTACCCAATATTTATAGATTTGTGTACGATGCTGATAGACCGTGGATGCGACATCAATGCTGTTGACAGGAAGGGTCAGACTGCTCTGCATGTTGCAGTTAGGACAAAACAAGAAATGCTTGTTCGAAAACTTCTCATTTCGCGTAATGATATCGACATCGACAAACGTGACAGCGAAGGCTATACTCCAATACTCTGTGCATGTGCACGTGGATCCCGGAGACTAGTGGATTTACTCAAAATTTCCGGTGCTAGTTTACGGATCCAGGATTGGGAAACTGCTTTCGGAACTTGGAGAACTGACACAATGTTAAAGGAGAAATATAAAAATCTGTACAAATATGTTATTGATAGTTCGAAGAAGTGTCTTACATTGGAAAATTTGTGCTATATAAGTATAAGAAAAACCATCAGAAATGTCGAAAAAGATGCTATTAAACTCGGATTATCTCCATTATTAGTAAAACGCCTACAACTTAAAGAGTAATGGAAATGTAAGATATAAGATGGTGCATTGATATACGCGTACAAAGGATGTTTATAACATCGGATGTGCTGCGTCATTTCAAATTAATGTAAATTTCGTAGCTCAAAAATTTAATAAAACAGTTAAGAAAATCATAAGTGTCCGTTTTCTTTCCGTCAAAAGAGCGGATCCTTTAATTCAATTGTTACATTGAAAAAAAATTCCTGTTCATTTCCACCAAAGTTGTTTTCCGTTTATAGTAGCACAAAGAAGCCATAATAAAGGAATGCATATGTTTTAAATTTATGTGAACAACGACTGTAAGATCAGTCTGTTCTATTCCACATAAACTAAACTAGATCCTACAATGAACCTGGCAAATTCTTGCACAGGCTTAAATGAATTATCAGCACGAATTATCTACGTGCTTTACAAAAACACCGTCAACTAGCGGTGAAAAAACATAATTTAATTCGAAATAATAAGAAAAAACATTATTTTGTTGTTGCGAAGCTTAGTTTCTCTAGATTGGCAACAAATCCGCTATTAACAAATATGGCTGCTATGTCAAAACAATTAAACTTAGCCGCACTTTAACAACTTTTAAATTGCTGGTAATTCTACAACTATAACATGCAGGTTAACTAAAGGCATAAAAAACTTAACGAGAAGCTAAGAACAACAAAATTCAGTCATTTTTATTTTTTAAATGCGCAATACTTTTTTCGGGGAAAAAGAGTCCTTTACGTACAGATGTCGCGCAATAATATCGTTGAATTGTATTCAATAGACGTCAAAATGCATGTTTTCGTTGAAATATGATACCCGAAATTTTTGGAGATTACAGTACTTCCTTTTTACTTCGTACAAGAAAGTAAGAAGAATGTTTAAAAGGAGATTTAGTATTAACAATAACCAGATTTTTGAAAAATTCCTATCATTTAAAATTTTATTTCCTTTCTTTTTTCAGTTAATTCATGTTTGTGTACGAAAAGGATTTTCGGGTATTTGTTTACAGTGGATAAATTTTAGTTGAATAAGCTATCTATACTTTAATAAAATTCAGTAAATTTAGTATCATTGTGGCTGCATATAAGACGAAATTTTTTATTTCTATGCCTTTCTGAAATCATACTGATCAGACAGCTTTATATTAAAGAATACGTTACGGTAATTTGAAACTTTTTTTTAACTCACAAAGCAATGGAGATATATTTACTTAATTTCATCTTAAATAATGAGATTAGACTTTTAACGCCTTTTCTTGTAACTTACTTTTATATAAACTTATATACGTGGGCACATCTTACATGCAAGCCCCTTTGGTCTTTCTGAGAGGTTTTTAAGAGTTTTATGCCTTTCTCTAATGGGTAACACTATAAAGATCGGTTTTTTGCTACAAAAGTATTCTTGCGTTCGTACGGGTTCCTAATGAATTGAATGCCCAAGTCGATAAAAAGTTAATAAAATTTATTCTTATCCCATGAAATAAAACAAAATACTGAAATTTCCTCTGAGATATTCGTACAATATCGCAGTGTATCACGATAGTTATATTTTAAACTTCTAAAATATAAAAAGAATTGAATTCAAAACACAGAGAAAACTAATCCGATCTCACGGTGAATTCGTTACAATCAATAACAAAAATAAGTAAACAAATAAAGTGCGCTTAAAACAACTGAATTGAGATCAAATCCAACTACCGTTGATATGCCGCGATTGTCGCACAAGTTATGCACGACGTATTCCGGCTGTCTTAAAGTGGTGTTCCATTGTGGACCTGGAAGTGGACTGATACCTAAACTGAGTCCAAGACGAACTGTCGAAATTGTAGAAGGGGAAGTGACCATGGTCATGTGAACAGGTGGTGACATCGTATTTTCTGGGTCCTTATCAATTAAAATTACATGAAAGACACACAAAATTTGTTGAATAATTAAATAAAATTATTAATTTTAGTGGAGGTAATTTTCATCCGTCATGCCATGCAACTGCAGAGGTACTTAACTTTGCGAATTTAAAATAAACACAAAAATTAAGTAGGAAAATCCTGATTGTCTGTAATGAGGAATGCAGCACAAGGTCTCAGATTCCGATCTTCATTTAAAATTTTTCGTAATGGAATAAGTTGAAATGCATCATGTGGCTGCAATGCAGTGCATTTCGGAAGAATTTCTTATTGGTCTTCTTCAGATACTTGGACAGCAATTCGATATTTAAATCTTCATGGAGCCTTTTATATCTGACAAAAATATTATCATTAGTCATAATTCTGAGGAATTTGCTTTGCACCGTTTGTAGTTTTTTTATGTCATTTTTTGAAGCCGTAGCCCAAGCAGGAGAAGAATGCGACATGAAAGGTCTTATAGTGGACAGATAAATCACACGTTTTTGGCACGATCTAAGTTTGAAAATTTAGCGATGAGCGGGTACAGACATTTCGTAACTTTAGTAGCTTTACTTGTGATGGATCCAAATATTTTCAAAGACTCTCCAGTTTGTGATGGACTTTGTTTTTGGATTGAGAGGCTTGGATGCACCTAATGTCACAACAACAGGCAGATGATCGTGTTTTACATCTAAAAACATAGGAATGGTAAGATTTGTTAACACAATATGCAGAATGTCTGATTGTTCAATTCTGCTGGGTCTGTGTGGGCACTCACTTGGTACATGAATGCAGTCAAGATTATTAAAGATGTAATCCTCAAGAATTTGGCCACTGGCATTGCTTCGTCTGCAATCCCAAGATGTACTTTTCGCATTTAAATGACCAGCCGCAATGGTGGGGGTGTCCGAGGGTAGGATGGAGTCCAGTAAACTAAAATTTAACCTATTATGTGGCGGATTATATTGTATGTTGCACAAAAATTCACATTTTTTTAATGCGGGAGAGTAACATTTATAGATACAAATTCACAATTATATATTCTTTCCTCTTTTATTAGAAGATTCCTCCGCATATAAATCATAACGCCCTTAATCGGTCACAACGGTAGACACAGTAGTTCGGCACACTTAATTTTTTACAAGGCTGTGCGTGTGTTTCCGTGATGAAACCGATGTCAATTTCCTCCTCAGTGAAGAAGTTTTACAGTTCCTCGAGTCTGCTCTGGAGACCACAGGCGTTCTACACTAGGAAGCGAGTATTTTTGCACTTTTGAACGAATTTATCCATTTAGTGGTGTTGCACATTTTGATTCCTGATTTGGTGAACAGTTGTCATTATTTTGTTTGAAGAGTAGATTTAGACCAGATTCTTTGATAACTGAAACTAGCATTTTCAGTTCGTTAACAATCATTTTGGCCTGACATAGTGATTCCGGTGCAAGTCCAAATGCTTGGGAGTAAGATTTATTCTTAATAACTCTGTCACTGAAATCCTTAGGCGCAGTAGTCGTTTTTTGGCTCGGAAATTTCACGCATCCACGATAATTTGCTGTATGTTCCACTTTTAAACAGTTAGCACATTTAGGCGGCACTTCGCTGGGTTAAAAGTGTGAGAGTCATGATCTTCAACCACAGCGGGGGGTGTGGTGGCAGTGGGTTTGAGTGTTGTAGAGACAGCGATAACATTGTAGAGGCCCAACACGTCCTCTATATCTTTCGACTTCAACTCTCATGCGAAGTGCTAAATTAAGATTAAATATTCCTTTGCTGAAATCCTTACGCTCGAGGATAACCAGGAAAAGAGGAAGGTAGTATATTTCGCCCTCACGGACGACGCGTGAGTTGATTAACTCTTACAACGTCGTAAGCCAAGAGATTTGAGATCATAAGCAATTTCTTCTGTTGTAGTGTATGAGGGTAAATTTCGAATTACTGCTTTAATATATTTTTGGTCTGGAACTGCAAAGAAATGGGAAAGGATTCCTTCGTCGTTTAATATCTTAGTTATTTGATGGTATATGGTAGGTAGCATGGTCTGGATTTTTATTCCGTCTTTAATTTGTTGGCCGTAGTAATCATGACTAGAGAAATGACGATCAAGGATTTTCCTGATGGCATTCCATTGAAATCTTTCGTCTTTAAAAATAATGGGCGGCGGTTATCGAGCATCAAAATATCGGAGCAGTACTGTTGGTCGGTGTAGGTTCCTGATTGGCTGGGGGTGCAGCGTCATTAGAAGTGGCGACTTCCATGTCCTCAGTTTGAACTTTTGTAGTTGGATTTGTGGGAAATGAATCAGAAGCTTTTGGTGCAGCGCATTTCTTGACTGCCTTGAGCGATTTGAGTGTGGTATTTCCTTTCGGACCAGATTCAGGATCAAAGTTTTCGGTCCAGCGCCTTGTATTTAGTAATGTCATCGTCCGATCCTGCAGGACTTCTAGCTTTTCTTGAGTTAATCTTAGGTGCAGGGATCAGAGGGAATTACACGGATTTCCTTGATTACACGGAATTCCTTGATTACTTCCTACACGGAAGTATTTCCTTGATTTATGTTTAAATCATCCGTGCGTGAACAGTTGAATTCACGACTTTCACGATTAGCAAAATCACGAAATCGAAGAAAGAATGCAATATCTCTCTCCTCTTCGGATGAAGGTTCACCCCTTTCCTCTCTTTCAAGTTCGAGAGTGTTGATCTCATTGGGAATGAATCTTATAACCTTTCCATGGCGTAAAATTAAATGCAAAATGCCGAAATGTATTTAGCACATATGTTTATATATAGATGTAAACGAAGAAGTTTTATTTTTAATCGGAAACAAAATTGCAGAGGTAATAGTTTTCATCAAAGGCAAAACCAAGATAGTAACAATACTCTCAAACAAACATAAATAACATCTTTAGAACAACGATTCAACTGAGGAATTGAGATGTTTCTGTCTGGCTTTTATAAGTATTTAATCATGCAGGAGACATCTGGTAAAATCTATTTTCTCGACTTTTCTGGATAGTAAAACAGAGCAATTACGTGATATCTATTTATTAAAATGTTAAATGCGCGTATTCCTTTATTTTTACTTTTTCAGCGTAACGTTCTCTTAAAACTCGTCGCGCGCAGCATTGCACGGAGAAATGAAACAATTTAATTACAATTCTAGTAAAAATAGCTAAATAAATACAAAATCCGTAACACTGCCCCCTTCCCAAGGACTGCACGTCCCGGGCAGTGTAATCCCTGGACAGTAAGTCAAACTTACAACTAAGGCATCAATGCAATAATAAACATTACATTACAATAGCAAACACCGTAAACACTAATTGCAATAAACAAATCAAATACTATCAAATAGCAAATACAAATCAAATACTAAATACAAATCAGATATTGTCAAATACTAAATACAAATCAGATATTGTCAAATACTAAATACAAATCAAATACTATCAAAGTTAGAAACAAAAAGGACCATAGTCTTATACTATTTATGTTATATACCCTACATACTATGGCCATAGTAAGGAGCTAACGTGGCGTAACGAACGACTTTAGGTTTAGAGTTCGATGACTTGCGGATCCGAACCACGACATCGTTCAGCCTGTTTAGACCGTGAACCGACCATCCCAAGGTGGCTGTAGTTTCGGACAGAGTCCTTTACGTCGAGTCGGATTCCACAACCACACCTTGTCTCCTTCGTTGAAACGATGTCCAGTAGTTCTGGTGTCGTATAGGGTCTTCATCTTCGCCGCCGTCAAGTTGACTCGCTCTCGCTAAAATTGTGTATCACTTCAAACCGGTTCTGAAGAACTTGGATGTATTCCTCAGGTGATCAAGGGGTATCCGCAGGGCGACCAAACAAGAGATCACGGGGAAGACGAAGATCACGATGAGCATCTAAGATGCAGTATTGCCGGTAGTCTCTGGTTACTCTTCGATCTTAGTATGACGTCAGCAGCTTTCTGAGCAGGGTCTTTCAGACGACACGGCGGCCCTTCCAACTGAACATCCCTTCCAGCGATGGATAGTTGTGTCCTCTGATGTTGAAAGCAGTTTGTTATTTTTCCTTAAAAAGTACAATTCGAGTACGCAATGATCTGTAAAGAAATAGGCATAAGTATAATAAATAAGTAAACTAACAGAGTTTAGGCGCAATTGTCTAAGTGTGCGATAGAAGCAAGATAAAATTTAGAACAACTTGTCTTTAGTCGCGTCTCATGATACATAACCAAATATGTATAGTGAACGAACGACAGCTGGATTTTATGATGGTATCCGCCAATTTTAAAGGTTTTCGAATATCGCAAACCAAAGGAGAAATTTTCCAATCAATGGGTTTTGTAAAGAAATGTGGAGAAAAGGTAATAAATGAAGATGATATAGAAGTTTTTCATTGTGATGAAAATGCTCCTCAATCAATTAACGGATGGCGAAATCTGTAGTAGTAGAGTTCTAGATGCAGAAAATACCGCAACCGATAGTGAAGAAAGTGACAGAAAGATTACTGAAAACGAAAAAATTTCGATTGACAAATTAGTCGGAATTCTCGACACACAAATTACAGGACTGAACTATATAACTGAACAAGAAATTATGTCTGTCTACAGAATGAACGAGAAAGCTTTAGCACAAAAGCGAAGAAACTTAAACAACTTATATTGAATGAAGTGTTTAAAGTAAACAAATAAATATTAAGCTTTGTAAATTTTGATGCCCTTTAAGATCATAAATGCTTCATTATTTTATAAATCACGATTTCATATTTTTAATTTTATAATTTCTACATGCCATCTTACTATTTAAACTGACGATTTAATGTCTGGAAAAATCCCAAATCCGGAATCGCGGAAGTCCCAACGAGTCTAAATCTCGGACTTTGTACTGTATAAACATATTCGTTGAGAGCATTTAATTATTTAAAATGTATCTTAAATTTGAAAAATTCATTGTGACTTAGCTTTCAATTTAGCTTCATACAGAATTTTATAAAAGCTTTCCAAATCGTTGTTTACGATACAAATCCAATAGATCCTGCCATTCTAATCAAACTTGGTGATGGTAAAGGAACTGCTGATGTACGTGATCCATTCTTTCTTCTAGATGGCGCAGACCAGTAGACTTCTCAGCATAACTATATGATATAAAGCAATGCCACAAAATGTCAGTATTCTCGAAACTATCGATTAATTCCTGTGATTCTGTATTAAGGAGATACCCTGTGTGATATGCTTTGTGACATACGATGCCTCCTAACACTGGGATGTGGTTTACTGTCATGGTGAAGCAGCCGAAACCAATTTGTATAGCTGAGTTCTCAAGCAACAAATCTCCTTGAACCACCACAGTAAGATGTTTTGCTCACTTTGACTTGGAGAGAAGAATTTACAGTGCACTATCTCTTTAATGTCCTCTCTCCCCCTAAAAAAATATCATCAACAGAGTCTTTTTTGAAAGTCTGTCTGTCCTTGGTGAGTCTGACTTTTGGCACTGGAGTCCTTCATTTTCCCAACTGTTGCTTCAATCTCAGACTTACAGCTATAAATTAAATTTTTGTTATGACCGCAGTCATTGACAATGCAATTTGACTTGGATTCCATGGTGGAAGTCAAATTGCAGAGGCACACTACAGTTAATGACTTTTAATAATCATTCCAATTACGGAGCAAGCGTTTAAATCAACACATAAATTCAGAAAGAGCCTACTTTGAAGAGAAATTAAAACTATGCTTAATTCAGGCTACTTTACAGAATACGGCTAGTTTTGTCTTGCTTCTATTTTACGAGTGTAATATTACTCTGTAACTTAGTAACTATTAAAACTTAAGTTGTTTGTCTTAATTATTTAAAATTCAGTTCATAATTTATCAGCTTCTAATTATATCACGGTTCGTACAGTCCTTAGGCTTTTTGGAATCAATTTTTAGTCCTTAATTTTTCCCAAAATCGCAAAATGTCTTTAAGTTTAATCATCTGAAATTTCTATCTGTTTTTACAACTGCCATTTTGAGTGTGAATAAGCATTTTGGAGGAATATTTTCGGTGATGCACTGACAAATATGGTTATCTTTTGAATGGGTTCATGAGTTATAAGTTTGTTCCTATTTCTAATATAAACGGTGTGATATTCGCGTTTCTGGGCAAGAAATAAAAGGGAAGCATTTTGAAATTATTTCGTTTAGACTGAAGAAATAGGAAAAGAAGTTAAACATAAAATATAATAATAATAAAATAAAATTGCATAATAAAAGTTACTAATAAAACCTGTATTACAGATAGTGCCCGTGCTGCCATTTATTGGTAAACGTCTAAATTAAAAATATGATCATTTAATTTTTAAGCCACGAGGATCATGTATATTTTAAAAGTGATCAAATTAAATAACTTCTTAAAAATTATCTTATTTTAAAAGTGATCTCAAATTTAAAAAAAAAATCATTTTGAAAAGAATTCATGAAAAATAATGTTACGTAATGCGTTATGTTTCAAACAATGGCTAGCTCAGCAAGGATTTATAGTCATCTACCCGAGGAATTAATAGCTATCTTAGCATAAATGAAGCATCTCAAATCTTTTAAATTTAACGAAAAAGGTTTATTTACACTTAGGTACTTGTTAAAAGAATAAGAAATATCTATCTAACTACATCGTCCTTAACTCATCTCAACCGCAAGAACTTCTGTTTTTTTTTTTCTCTGGCGTTCCATGACGTCAGTCTCTATCTGCCCTTTGATTCGTTAGCGTAGTGATGTCATTCCCAAAATCCTCCCCCCCCCTTTGAGTTGCTGGATAGCTACAAAAATCATTCAAGTCTATGAAGTTCAATCTTAGTGGCATCTTAACAGTTCTACCAGATCGCATACCAGATCTTTATAGCATTAGAATTGTCACATACATCGGAAACATCAGTGGGGACCGGAGATCGGAGTGACCCAAAACTTTCTGAATGATGAGAGGTACGCAAGTCGCCTACACTATGAGAAACTGAAGACTTTATAGCAGATTGATGTTTCTGAGTGTTTGAAACACTCGTTGTATCGGACGTACCACATTATTAACCTGCGTTCTTAATCTAACTGTTCTCAGTTTACCATCTTTTCCTGGAATTAGTTCCGTAACCCTAGCCAACGGCCAATTCAATCTTTTCTTGATATCATCTCCTATCAACACAACGTCATTCACTCGAATATTTGGAAACTGTGAATTTTGCTCTCGTTTCTGAATAAGTAGTCTTAAATATTCCTTTCGAAAACGTATTCCGAGATCTTCCATTAATTTTGCACGAAATCTGATTCTTTTCCTGAGATGATTGGTGTCCATTGTGTCTATATCAGCTACATCTAAATTGAATCTGTCGGTCAAAAACATAGCAGGTGTAAGTGGAACTAAGTCTTCTGTGTCTTCGGACAAATACGTTAAGGGTCGCGAATTTACTACCCTTTCACATTCGCACATAACTGTTTCTATTTCTTCTTCATAGGTAAGAACAGCTCTGCCCAATGTCCTCCTAAGGAATTCTTTGACTACTGGAACAAGTCTTTCCCACCACTAACCCCACCAGGCAGAGTGGGGGGAAGGAATTTCCATTAGATCTTCTGTATTTCTGTCTGTCGAGTTACTTTACTCCAATCAATTTCTAACAAATTGTTATAAGCTCCCCTAAAGTTTGTAGCTTACCCATTGACTTGGCTGGTCCCCTATTTGTCTGTATAGATCACTCTAGGTCTTCCTCTTCTAGCAACAAAACGTCTAAATGATAACAGAAAAGCATCAGTGGAAAGCGATGTGACTAATTCTAAATGAATTGCTGTATAAAGGGCACATGTGTAGAGAACCATCCATGCTTTGTCCCCGCGTTTTACAAAGAGGGGACCAGCCAAGTCAGTGCCAACTACTTTGAAAGCTGCTGCATTTTCCACTCTATCAGCAGGTAAGGAAACTGGTTCAGTGATGAGAGATTTAATTTTGTACCGTCGGCATTTAATAGTCCTTCAAAACACTACGTATCGCT